>CAUYLG010038899.1:0-69017 GCA_963573385.1 Cacajao melanocephalus
AGAGTAGCATAGTCTCAGCTCAGTTCACCATTGCAGTGCTGTTCTTAAGCGATCCTCCACTCCCGTCTGATATCCCCTCCCCTCCCCTCCCCTCCCCTCCCCTCCCCTCCCCTCCCCTTCCCTTCTTCCTTTCCCTTTCCCTTTTACCCTCTCTCTCTCTCTCACTCTCTCTTTGGTAGCTTTTATCTTTCAAGGAATTTGTTTCATCTAAGGTAAATATTTTCCTGGCATAGTTATTTGTATAATCCCTTTATTATTTTTTTTAATGTCTGTAGGATGGGTAGTGATGACCTCTTTCCACTTCATAGTGAGTATTTCTTTTTCTTTTCTTTTCTTTTTTTTTTTTTGATACATAGTCTTACTCTGTCCCCCAAGCTGGAGTGCAATGGCATGATCTCGGCTCACTGCAACCTCTGCTTCTGGGTTCAAGCAATTATGTCTCAGCCTCCAAAGTAGCTGAGATTATAGGTGTCCACCACCATGCCCGGCTAATTTTTTGTATTTTTTTTTTTTTTTTTTTAAAGACAGGGTTTCACCATGTTGGTCAGGCTGGTCTTGAACTCCCGACCTCAGGTGATCTGCCCGCCTTGGCCTCTAAAGTGCTTGGATTACAGGCATGAGCCACCATGCCTGGCAGTTTTTTGTATTTTTAATACAGACAAGGTTTTACCGTGTTGGCCAGGCTGGTTTTGAACTCCTGCCCTCAAGTGATCCACCCACCTCAGCCTCCCAGAGTGCTAGGATTTCAGGCATGAGCCACCACACCCAGCCTATTTCTATCTCCTTTCTTTTGTTAAGTCTGGCTAGAGGTTTATCTTATTTTATTATTTGTATAATTTTTAATCTCACAGATTCAACTTGGTTTAATCAAAAAGCCTTAAAAAAACCTTTTTTTCTCTAATATATATGTTTAATGCTGTAAATTTCCTTCTAAGCATGCTTTACTGCACCCCACAAATTTTGCTATCTTTTTGTTAATGATTTCTAACTTAATCGTATTAGTATTGGAGAATGGTCTTTATGAAATTGTCTTTGAAGTTGTCAAGACTTTATGGCCTAACGTGGAAGATAAATATCTCAGAACTGTTAGTATTTGATTTACATTTGATAAGAAATATTCATGTTTGAGGCTTTTTGATAAGTCTCACTTTGTTGCCTGGGCTCTTCACAGCTGCAATCATAACCACTACAGCCTCAGACTCATGGCTTCAAGTGACCCTCCTGCCTCAACCTTCTGCATACCTAGGAATACAGGCATATGCCACCGCACCTGCTGAGTTTTGTTTTTCTTTATTTCAGGTCTTGGTATGGTGACTCCTGTGAACGATCTTAGAGGATCTGATTCGATTGCATATGACAAAGGAGAGAAGTTATTGCGGTGTAAATTGGCAGCGTTTTATAGACTAGCAGATCTCTTCGGGTGGTCTCAGCTTATCTACAATCATATCACAGTGAGTGTTAAATGGGGTAGTAACTGAATGATAAATGAAATATTTTGTGTCTGGTACCACCTCCTTCCATTTAGGAGATGAGGGAAGCAGGCTGAGCTTCAGTAAGTCTTGGAATACCTCTTCTGATTCCTGACTACAGAGTCTAATAACCCGATGACCAGCCAGTTTGGGTTAAAAGTTATAAGAAGAGCAGCTCTTGAAAATTTCTTTCTTGCATGCTAACCTGATAAGACAACTGAGTGTTTACCAGATTATAGACAGTTTCTAAAATTATTTTTATGTTT
Organism: Cacajao melanocephalus; assembly: GCA_963573385.1. NCBI lineage: Eukaryota > Metazoa > Chordata > Mammalia > Primates > Pitheciidae > Cacajao > Cacajao melanocephalus. The sequence continues at coordinate 1,736 of CAUYLG010038899.1, forward strand.
AAAAACATAAGAATGGTGATATTTTCTTTCTTAGTCTGACCAAAGCCTTCTATCTCTCAAACTTATTTCTTCAGCTACTCCAGTTTTAACCATTTTCAACATTGTTAGAATCTCTCTTTTCCTTCATTCTGGGTATCTGCTTTCTCTGGACCAAGTGCTGTTCTAACTCTGGGGTTGTATCAGTGGATAACACAAGTCCTTCCCTTGTGGGCAGTCACCTCTTCATTCCAATCCATTAGCCTGTTCTTCACTCCCTATTTTATCCAGCTTGTATTTCATGCTCCCTCATTTCAGTAATACTCTGCCAATCCTGTGCTATCCCTCCCAGCTTCTGAGCAGCCACATCCTGCTGCAGAAACCCTCCCACCAGAGCCCATTGCCTTTCTCCATAGATTCACAACCCAAATCTCAAGTGGACCCATGACTCAGCCTGGCAACCATAACTCATCTCTCTTACAACCTTACTAATATTTAAGTCTTCACTACTATCTTTGAGACTCCTGACCTCCTTCTTCCAGCAAATGACCTCATCACGCCACAGAAAAAAGGGGTACCCTTCCTGATATTTGTTGCCATTCTGTACTGTTGACCACCTGTTATAATGCCCTGCCTTCTGCCTGTGGCCAAACTTTGCTCCCCTGGCTTGAATTCCACCCTTCCTGCCTTCTTAGATTCCCAGTGCATTGGCAGGGTTCTTTTGTTCCTTCACTCTTTTGTAGAGATAGCTTCTTCCTTTGAACTGCGTCCTTCCTTTGGTTTTAAAACTTGTTCTAATCTTCTGTTTTTTTCATGTAATTTCTTTTAAAGGCTATTTTAAGTTGTTCATACAGTGCCTGCTTTTTGTATCAAGTGTACCTTATGCAGATGTCTAAAGAAAAAGTTGTAATTCCACCGATACACCCATCTCTCTCGAGGCAACCAGTGTGTATGCTGTTCAGATTGTTGAAGACTTTTCTCTGTACTCACATGCACGTAGGTTTTTCCACACATGGACTCATAACTAGTGGTGCTCAGTTAAGCTCCATTCTGGACTCAGAGGAATGCTAAGCCTCCTGAGGTGATGGTCTGGTGTTCACCTTGTGATTAGTGTATTGTGTCTCTGGGACTTGATATTGGTCTCTGCCAGAGAGAGAGAGACTGAGTTGGCTTCCATCCATCTGTTCTTGTTTCCGCTTAAATGAACTTTCCAAAATGTGCTCTTGCGTGCTGCACGCTCACTCTGTAAAATGTCACCTCTGCTTTATTCTCCTGTAGCAGTTACCCCCATCCATTCTGTGTGTTTAGCAGCTACTGTCCCTCTCTGCCTACAGGAATGTAAATTCTGTGGGAGAGCCTCTGTTGTGGTCCCTGCTGTGGCCCCAGAACCAATGGCACAGAGTAGGCATGCAGTAAACTCATGTCAGGTGAAAAACCAAATGAAACCCGCCCCCCCAAACTGAAATTACCTCAGTAAAATTGTGAACAAGAGCTCAGTGGGGCTTTTTGACATTTGATGAGTGGGTCCAGTTAGCCTAACACAAATGCCAGCTCCCTTCCTGGTGCCTGCAGGGAAATTGCTGGCCTCTGTCATCTAATTATACTTGATAGAATGCTCTAGTGGAGATTTAATGCTAAATGGTTGCCTGAAGATTAGTGCCATAAAAATGTTACAGCTGTGATAGGAAATGTAATCCCTAGCTGTAATAACAGCTTCACGTTCTTTGCAGGTTTAAAAATGCTGTTTGCCTAGTCCTGTTTTGAATGCTGATTAAATAAGTTTGAATTGGTTAAATTACTTGTTTTCTCTCCCTTTAATTGTTTAGGAATTGGCAAAATTGAAACATTGGTGTTTGCTCTTCTGTCAGTGATCTCCATGGGGCTTAATACTGAGTAAAAAGAAATACAAGTTACCAAAAATGTTTCCTGTGTCTTATAAACTAGAACTAGAGAATCTTTAAGAAAGAAAGGTTTTGGTTTATTTTGTTTTACTATTGTGACATCCATTTCTTATTTACAATCTAGGTAGGGTACAGACACTTAGCCGAAAAGCAAACATTAACAGTATCAACAAAAAGTGCCAGCAGGTCATTCTGCCCTTATCTTTGAAGAGGGTCATAGGGATTTTCTGCTGACAGGATTTAAAATTGCTAACAGGTGTTAGAGGATTGGAGATGATTGTCTGAAGTAGATCTTTGTTTTAAGATTGCACTGGATTTGGAGAAGTGTTTGTGGGGGCTAGGGGCAGTGGGACAAGACAGGGTGGCACTTAGCTGACGGCTTGGCCTTTTCATCCTGATGTCAGTAGAATGCTGTCAAGGCTTCATACCTGCAGAACCTGGCAGATGCTTGTTCAACTCCATTCTGGATTCCAGAGAATGCTAAGCCTCCCAGGTGATGGTCTGGAACCCACCTTTGTGACCAGTGCCCTGTGCTTCGGGGATGTGATAGTAATCTCCTCTGGAGGTACTGAATTGGTCTGCAACAGCAGAGTCTCATTCTTCACACACACAGAAGGGGCAGTACATGTGTGAGAAGAGACACAGGGAGAGCAGTGCTGGTCTGACAGGGACCACTGAAGAGGAAACTGACTTCAAAATGTCCTCTATCTTTACTTGATGTTTGTAATTTTACACTTTCTCCTTTTTGCTTTAGACTCAGAGAATTGAATGTTTTAAGCCTTTAAAATTAAAATATGTATTAATAGATCTGTTAGTTAAGCTCACAGTTGGAAATAAATCTTAAAATAAGTCAAAGAAGGAAACATTATATTAATGACAGCATTATTATTATTTTTGAGACAGGGGCTCTCTTTATCACCCAGGCTGAAGTGCAGTGGTGTAATCTCAGCTCACTGCAACCTCTGCCGCCTTGGTTCAAGCGATCCTCCTGCCTCAGCCTCCTGAGTAGCTGGAACAGTCACGTGCCACCATGTGCAGGTGTGCACCACATGCCGCTGGCTAATTTTTATATTTTTAGTAGAGATAGGTTTCTCCATACTGGCCAGGCTGATCTCTAACTCCTGGCCTCAAATGATCCACCTGCCTCGGCCTCCCAAACTGCTAGGGTTATAGGCGTGAGCCACTGCACCCAGCCCAGCATTATTTGTAATAATAAATTTTTTGTTTTTTTTTTAGGCAGAGTCTCGCTCTATGACCCAGGCTGGAGTACAGTGGCATGATGGCTCACTGCAACCTCCGCCTCCTGGGTTCAAGAAATTTCTCCTGCCTCAACCTCCCAAGTAGCGGGGATTACAGGCACATGCCACCACATCTGGCTATTTTTTTTTTTTTGTATTTTTAGTAGAGATGCGGTTTCACCATGTTGGCCAGAATGGTTTTGAACTTCTGACCTCAAGTGATCTGCCCACGTGGGCCTCCCAAAGTGCTAGGATTACAGGTGTGAGCCACTGTGCCTAGCCAATAATGAAAAAACTTAAGAGTCCCTAAATATTCAGCAGTAGATAGGAAATGGCTCAGTTATTCTATATCAATTTGATAAAATGTATACTATGAAAAACAATTGCAAAGATCATGTAGAACAAGTGAAAACATGAAAAATGAAAGGTATTATTAGAAATGAGAAAATACGAAATGTATACTGTTTACAGCCATATGAAATACGTACATATATATATATATAGACAAAAGAGAAATGATTGACAAAAACAGCTGTGTAATATTTTTTAAATGTAGAACCTGACAGCATGCTTCTAAAATTTAGAGGGAAGAACAGAAGGCCAAGAATAGCTAAGATACTCCTGAAGAACAACTAGGCAAGGGGATTTTTCCTACCAGATGTCAAGCTCAATATAAAGTGGTAGTTAATGTAGTGTTCTTTGGGCAAAGGAAGATTCAGATGGATCAGTGGGACTGAACGGAAAGCCCTAAGTCGGATCTGCATGCATTGAAACAGACACGCCAGAGTCGGCATTGCAGCTCAGTGGGTTGGGGGACGGGCTTGGCAATGATGGGTGCTGGGATGCTTGGGTAGGAAAGTCACAAGTGAAAAATTATATGAGACTTCCATACTATACATAATCAGAAAGCAATCCCAGTGAATTAAAGATTAAATGTGAAATGTAATACTTTTACAATTTTAGGACGAATACAGGTGAAAATCACTAGCCTTGAATCCCTGGCCTAAGGAAAGATGTCTTATGACACAAAAAGCACTTATCATACATGAAAAGATGGGTAAATGTGTCCCCATTTAAAGTAAACAAAATGTTTCCTTATTAAAAGATACCATAGGCCAGGCTCGGTGGCTCACACCTGTAATCCCAGCACTCTGGGAGGCTAGGTGGGTGCATCACTCCTGAACTCCTGATCACCTGAGGTCAGGAGTTCGAGACCAGCCTGTCCAATATGATGAAAACCCATCTCTACCAAAAAATACAAAACAATTAGCCAGGCATGGTGGTTCGCCTGCAGTCTCAACTGCTGAGGAGGCTGAAACGGGAGAATTGCTTGAACCCTAGAGGTGGAAGTTGCAGTGAGCTGAGATCCTGCCACTGCACTCCAGCCTGGGTGGCAGAGTCCAGCCGGTCTCAAAAAAAAAAAAAGATACCATAAATACAGTAATAATAAAAGCTGCAACCTGGAAGGTTTGCCCCACATGTAGCCAACAGAAATTAATATCTGGGGCTGGGCATGGTGGCTCATGCCTGTAATTCCTGTGCTTTGGTGGACTGAGGTAGGCACATCACTTGCGGCCAAGAGTTTGAGACCAGTTTGGCCAACATGGTGAAACTTCGTCTCTACTAAAAATACCAGATCAGCTGGGCATGGTGGCGCGTGTCTGTAATCCCAGCTACGTGGAGGCTGAGACAAGAACCACTTGAACTCAGGAGGTGGAGGCTGCAGTGAGATCATAACACTGCACTTCCGCCTGGGTGACAGAGCAAGACTTCGTCTCCAAAAAAAAAAAAAAGTAATATCTGGACTAGATAACTGTCAATAAGAAAAAGACAAACCATTGTAAAACGGACAAAAGGCAAAAAGGAATTTCACAGAAGGGGAGATAAGAATGCCTTGTAAAAATATGCAAAGTTGCTGAAATCATTTAGTAACCAGGAAATTATAAATTCATAGCACACTGAAATATCATTTCACAGACATGAATTTTTTTTTTGAGATGGAGTCTCACTCTGTTGCCCAGGCTGGAGTCAGTGGCACGATCTTGGCTCACTGCAACCTCCACCTCCCAGGTTCAAGCGATTCACATGCTTCAGCCTCCCAAGTAGCTGGGATTACAGGCATACACCATCACGCCTGGCTAATTTTTGTATCTTTAGCAGAGGCGAGGTTTCAACATATTAGCCAGTCTGGTCTCGAGCTCTTCACCTCATGATCTGCCCACCTCGGCCTCCCAAAGTGCTGGGATTATAGGTGTGAGCCACTGCGCTCGGCCTCAGACATCAGATTTTAATTTTTTAAAAAGGTTATAGAAGCACAAAACTATCATATACTTACTACTGGAAGGCTGTATCTTTAGTGAGGCTCTTTGGAAAAGAATTTGGTGTTACCTCCTAGTTTATTATGCTAGAGAAACTTGAATGTGTACAGTAGGAGACTGGTACAAGAATGTTTGTAGCAGCATAGTTTTTAATAGCAAAAACTGAAACCATGTCCACTGATGGAAGAATAGTCATATATTGTAGTGTCTTCAAGTGGATACTATACAGCAGTGAAAATAAATAAATGATAGTCACGTTGGTCATAATCTGGAGGAGCCACAAAAATGATGTTGAGAAAAAAGTCACTGGAAAACATACAGTATGATTTCAATTATATAAAGTTTATAAACAGGTAAAAATTAATAAATTGCTTAGGGATGACTGGAAAAACTGTAAAGAAAAAAGGGAATGTTTAATACATAATTCTGAATAGTGGTTACTTTTGGGAGATGAGGGAAGAGAAACAGCTTCAGAGATACTAGAATTATTGCATTTCTTAAGCTAATTGATAGATACATGGGTGTTTGATTTATTATACTTACATTGTCTTATGTCTTCTAAATACCCTTTTATGTGTGTTTTCAAAATACTTTTTAAAATAAGCAAAAATAATCTGAAACTTAATCTTCTTATTTTCATCCTTATTTTTCTTCATTCCAACACAGGTATCTTGTTTTATGTTTTTGTTTTGACTGAACTTAGGAATTAGACAACTGCTTACTTTTGTGTTAAATAGTTTAAAAGGTCAGATGGGCCAGATGCAGTGACTTATGCCTGTAATCTCAGCACTTTAGGAGGCCAAGGCAGGAGGATCACTTGAGCTCAAAAGTTTGGGATCAGCCTGGGCAACATAGTGAAACCTTGTCTCTGTTTAAAAAAATAAAATAAAAAAAGATTAGGATCCTTTTTAAGATAAAGGAGGCTGGGTACAGTGGCTTATGCCTGTAATCTCAGCATTTTTGGAGGCTAAAGCGGGCGGATCACTTGAGGCCAGGAGTTCGAGACCAGTCTGGTCAACATAGCAAAACCCTGTCTCTACTAAAAATATAAAAATTAGCTGTGCCTGTAATCCCAGGCTACTCGGGAGGCTGAGGCAGGCAAATTGCTTGAATCTGGGAGGCAAAGGTTGCAGTGAGCTGAGATCATGCCACTGCACTCCAGCCTGGGTGTCAGAGTGAGCTTTGTCTCAAAAAAAAAAAAAAAAGATAAAGGAGCTGACTTTAGGAAATAAAAAGCAAGGCTGACTCAACATTGCAAAGAAGTGGGTCCTAGGGATTTATAGAGACTGGATGTTGTAGTTGGATTTGTATGGATTAGGTTCACTATCCCTATACATGATCCCTGGCAGTGATTTACTGTTGCTGCTCCCACTACCACTCATGATGCTAATAATGGGGAGATGCCATTTATTTTGAGCTTTATTGTGGACACAAGCCCTTCTCATGCCCACTTAGTCATGAGGAAAACAGGAGCTCAGGGTGCCCAGAACAGCATAGCCATTTCTTGGCAGAGTTAGGATTTGAACCTAGGTCTTATCTGACTTTGGATTTTGTGCTCTTAACCCTGTTACACTATACTGAGGCAGTCAGGTGAGTTTAGCCTAAAGATCATATAAGGGGAGACAGGATATATTCAGATATCTGAAAAATAAATTGTAGAAGGGGGTTAGAATTTGTTCTGTGTTTCATGCTAGAGGCAGTGGTGACAAACACAGGAAAACAGATTTATTCTTAGTGCTAGGAAGAACATTTTAATTCTTAAGTCTCTCCAGCAGCTGTTTATTGCAGTGCTTCAGCACCCATGACAAGGTAGGCTCTCAGCGAGTAGGTGGTCATTTCTTTCCTGAATGAAGAAATGAGGGAGGCTAGGGTGTGCGTCCCCATCACTGAAACTAGAACAAGCAGACTCTGGGTGTGCTTCTGTTTGGACCACTACAGAAGAGATCTCTCTGTGGGTTAGGAAGCTGGACTAAACACTTGAAGTCCTTTTCAACAAACATTCAGTTCCACCTATCTGACCCTAGTTAGGATTCTGGGTTTCTTAACCCAGTAGTAAATGTATTTGAATTTAATCTTTAGGAAGCCTTTTGAGCCTATAGCAAAATCATTACAAAAACTAGAGTGAATATTTTTGAGGACGGAACTTTTTTACTGCTGTATTCCTAGTGTTTGGCACATGCTGCATAATCAGATGTAGCATATAATTAGTGTGAACTAAATCTGCATTGAATGAATTACTCTGGAGAGAAAAACATACTGTGGAAGAGGCAAACCAACTAGGGCAATGAGGATGTGGTGTTGTGGAGACTTAAAAAATGGATTATGCTGGGCACAGTGGCTCACATTTATAATCCTAGCATTTTGGGAGGCTGAGGCAGGAGGATTGCTTCAACTCAGGAGTTCAAGACCAGCCTGGGCAACTTAGTGAAACCCCATCTCTACCAAAATAAAAAAAATAGCCAGGCTTAATGACTTGTGCCTATAGTCCCAGCTACTCAGGAGGCTAAGGTGTATGGATCATTTGAGCCAGGATGTTGAGGCCGCAGTGAGTGTTATTGTGCCACTGCATTACAGCCTGGCTAACAGAATGAGGCCCCATCTCAAAAAAAAAAAAAAAAAAGGATCAAGCAGTAAGGAAGAGATTGCTGTCATTGTGATTTTTATGATTGTTCACCATCCTTCAGGTTTTAATTATTTTATTATTTATTTATTTTTTTGAGACAGGGTCTCTGTCTGTCACCCAGGCTAGAGTGCAGTGGCACGATCACGACTCACTGCATTCTCTGCCTCCTGGGTTCCAAGTGATTCTTGTGCCTCAGCCACCCGAGTGGCTTGGACTGTGGGCACCCACCACCACACATGGCTAAGTTTTATATCAGATAGATAGATAGATAGATAAATTTTTTTTTTTTTTTGAGACAGAGTCTCACTCTGTCACCAGGCGCCAGGCTGGAGTGCAGTGGCGCTATCTTGGCTCACTGAAATGTCTGCCTCCTGGGTTCAAGCGATTCTCCTGCCTCAGTCTCCAAAGTAGCTAGGATTACAGTTGCGCGCCACCACGCCCAGCTAACTGTTGCATTTTTTAGTAGAGACGGGGTTTCACCATGTTGGTCAGACTGGTCTTGAACTCCTGACCTTCTGATCCGCCCATATTAGTGTCGCGTCCTGGGATTACAGGCATAAGCCACTGCGCCTGGCCTGTATTTTATACTTTTTAGTAGAGACAGGGTTTCGCCATGTTGGCCAGGCTGGTCTCAAACTCCTGGCCTCAACTGATCCATCTGCCTTGGCCTCCCAAAATGCTGGTATTATAGGCATGAGCCACAGTGCCTGGCCTAGGTGTTAAGTACTTTTAAAAATTTATTTTGTCAATGCCTACTGCAGCAAGGGGGAAAAAAAGGACATTCTGTTTGACTTAAGTTTTGGCCAGGCACAGTGGCTCATGCCTGTAATCCCAGTACTTTGAGAGGCCAGCATGGGCGGATCACTTGAGCCCAGGAGTTTTAGAGACCAGCCTGGCCAGCATGGTGAAACCCTGTCTCTATACAAAATACAAAAATTAGCCGGTCATGGTGTTGTATGCTTGTAGTCCCAGCTACTCGGGAGGCTGAGGTGGGAGGATCACTTGAGCCTGGGAGGCAGAAGTTGCAGTGAGCCTGTCACGCCACTGCACTCCAGCCTGGGCAACAGAGCAAGATCTTGTCTCACAAAAAAAATGTAAGGTTTGGTTTTCATTATTATATCCCTGACGAGTGACACCTTTTTGCCTGTGACACTGGTAGCCACCAGAAAGTGCAATAGAGTAACCTAGCAATAATTTAGTGATCTGTCAGAAGGCTAGTGTGGAACTGTTTTTTTCCTCTATAAAGTCAGTTGCCATGAATGTGAGCAAGAAGCACTTTATATGCATGATAAATGAGTACAATATAATGATGGAAAGCTTCCAGTACCCCTTGACTTCATGACAGGCATTGTGTGTGGATGCTTGCCTACATAGCTCACTCAGTGTTCTCAATAAACCCATGAGTTTGTAGCCTGAAAGAGATGCAAATAATTTCACTCAGATCTTTGAGCTAACTCAGTCTCATTTCCCCGTAGACCAGAGCGAACTCCGAGCAGGAGCACTTCCTCATTGTACCTTTTGGGCTTCTTTACAGTGAGGTGACTGCATCCAGTTTGGTAAGAACGTCCTTCTCTTTGACAGCTTGTACGTGCAGGTCATATTAGGTCATGAAACATCTTCAGATCAGCTAAATAAATAAAACCCAAGAAACAAGAAAGAGCCCATGTTTTATATGATTAGTTCAGTTAGAAAAAAACCTTTGAAAGAACTTACAAACATTGTAACCTTGGGTTTGAATAGTTTCTAGTTAGAGTAATTTGAAGTCCTCATGGCATGGGGTGCGGTGGCTCATGCCTGTAATTCCAGCACTTTGGTAGGTCAATGCAGGCGGATTGCTGAGTCCAGAAGTTCCAGACCAGCTTGGCCAACATGGCGAAATCCCAACTCTACAAAAAATACAAAAATTAACTGGGCCTGGTGGTGCGCACCTATAGTCCCAGATACTTGGGAGGCTGAGGTGGGAAGATTGTATGAACCTGGGAGGTGGAGGCTGCACTGAGCCGAGATTGCACCACTGCACTCCAGCCTGAGTAATAGAGCGAGACCCTATCTCAAAAAAAAAAAAAAAAAAAAAATGAAGTCCTCTTGATATTTTAAAATTTTGTTTATTTATTTTCAGGTTAAGATCAATCTACAAGGAGACATAGTAGATCGTGGAAGCACTAATCTGGGAGTCAATCAAGCTGGCTTCACCTTACACTCTGCAATTTATGCTGCACGCCCGGACGTGAAGTGCGTTGTGCACATTCACACCCCAGCAGGGGCTGCGGTGAGTGGCTGTCCTGGTAGCATCTCAAGTTTTAAGCTGCTTAGTGAGAGGCGCTGAACATTTCCTCTTAATTGCCCTTCCTTGTTTATAGTCAGTATAACTAATTTTGTTGAGTCTAACAAAAAAGTTTTACCATTAAGTTAATCTTTTTTCTTTTTAAGGGATCCATATATCCCATTTAATTTTGAAAAACGTGTAATAAGTCTGAAAATGCCTATTAGATTTAACCATTAGGAAATTATGGCTGGGCCTGGTGGCTCATGCCTAATCACAACACTTTGGGATGCTGAGGTGGGAGGATTGCTGAGCCCAGGAGTTAGAGACCACCCTGCGCAACAGAGTGACACCGCATCTCTACAGAAAAACCTTAAAATTTACCAGGTATGGCGGTGCGTGCCTGTAGTCCCAGCTACTTGGGAGGCTGCGGTAGGAACATGTTTTGAGCCAAGGAGGTTGAGGTTTCAGTGAGCTATGATCGTGCCACTGAACTCTAGCCTGGGTGACAGAGTAAGATCTTGTCTCAACAAAAATTAAATAACAGTAAATAAACAAAAGAAAATCATAGAGACTTGAGGGAGAGGTAGGTAAGATTTCAGGGTGTCGAAGACTGGGGAAGTACAAAATGATGGTGATAAGCAGGTACCTTTTAGAGAAGAATGGGAAAAGAAGGAGAGGGCAAGCTAGGGTGCTGGGTGGAGGGTGCTGTGGACTCCGGGAAGGGTTTTTAGGGTGCAGGAGAGTTGAACATGAGGACAGTCTGTGGGGATAAGCTGGGGAAAGGGAGAGGTTGAGGCCTAGAAACCAACCTGTCCAGCTCCCCACAGCCATCCAGTGGGACCCAGTCTGGATTGTGATGGGGAGAAGAAGAAAAGGAACGGCTGGGGGAACAGACATAGGCAGTGCAGGCTGTTGTGAGGCTTGGCTTCCCAGCTGCTCGGGAACCCTCTTCAGCTATGCACCAGGCCTTGTCCCTTCTGGTGTGAATGGGCCACCCTGACAAAGCCCCAAACCCCTCCTTATGAAATCAGACATGCGGGCTATTCGCTCAATGTCATCTGAAAGCACAGTACTTGAGAAGTATGCTTTTTATCACCTATTTTATATAAAGACTTTTTGGGTTTATTGTACAACAGATGACCTCATTGATTCAATAATGCTGTATTGATCTTGTTGTTGTTGTTGTTTTGAGATGGAGTCATGCTCTGTCATGTGGACTGGAGTGCATTGGGCACAGTCTCAGCTCACTGCAACCTCCGCCCCTCAGGTTCAAGTGATTCTCTTGCCTCGGCCTCCCAAGTAGCTGGAACTACAGGTGCAAACCACCATGCCCTGCTAATTTTTGTGTTTTTGGTAGAGATGGGGTTTCACTATGTTGGTCAGGCTGGTCTTGAACTCCTGACCTCAAGTGATTTGCCCACCTTGGCCTCCCAAAGTGCTGGGATTACAGGTGTGAGCCACTACTCCCAACCTGATGTTTTAAATGTCTTGTGTGTTGGATTATTTAGTTGAATATTTCCCCTAGTATATTTCACTCTGAACATATGGTTCTTATGTCAACATCATGGTTTTATTAGATACAGTATTGTGTGAATGATACGATTTTTTTTTCCCCTGAAAGAATGCATGTCACTCCAGCCACTAAAATGTTTATGGATTTTTAAGAACTATTAAAGGTACCTTTGACAGTATGGTTTGAACAGCTATCATGTAATGTGTTTTTGTTTGTTTTTTTTTGAGATAGGGTCTCATTCTGTCGCCCAGGCTGGAGTGCAGTGGCACGATCTTGGCTCACTGCAACTTCCACCTCCCAGGTTCAAATGATTCTCTCACCTCAGCCTCCCGAGTAGCTGAGACTACAAGTGTGTGTCACCACACCCTGCGAATTTTTGTATTTTTTGGTGGAGACGGTTTCACCATGTTGACACAGGCTGGTCTCCAACTCCTTACTTCAAGTGATCTGCCTGCCTCAGCCTCCCAAATTCCTGGATTTGTAGGCATGAGCCACTGTGCTCAGCCTGTTTTTAAGATTATCAAAATATTTTTGCTTGGTAAGGAAATTTCTACTTGTTTGAGAGCTGATACTATGCAAGGAGTTACATATGGTGGTGTCTTTTTAGATTAACTTTTCTCTATTGACTTGTTATGCCTAAAGTTAGTTTTTGAATCTTTGGAGCATGTTAATCTAGGGTCATAATGTTGCTGTCTATAGGTTAGAAGACCTTCAAAAATGGCATATTCTGAGGCCACTTTCGGGAATTTTAGGAAACTTAAGGACTATATGAACACTTAGATTTTTCTCTTTGACACTGAATTTTACTCACATACACGTAGAGACATTATTTAAGTGTACCAAACTTGTATAAATTTGCTTTCATCTAATTTTTAGGTGTTTCCGTCTTACCTACAACCTAAGATAAAAAGTACACAAAAACTTCAGAGCACTAGGAAAACCTCTTCCTTTTTTTTTTGGCCCAGGCTGGCTTCAAATTCCTGGGTTCATGGTTCCTCCTGCCGCAGCCTCTTGAGTAGCCTCTTAATTTACAAGTTCATGTCGTCACACCTGGCTAATTTAAGAATATTATTTGTAGAGGCGGAGGTCTTCCTGTGCTGACCCTGAACTTCTGGGCTCAAGCGATCCACCTGCCTTAGCCTCTTGAGTAGTTGGGATTACAGGTGTGGGCCACCATACCTGACTGAGAGCCTTCTTTCAGTGCAGGGAGTCTGTGTCTGCTCCTTGCAGTTGACACAGTGCTCATTGTATAATTAAATTCAGGTTTACACAGCATTTGTAATCAGTGAGAAAAAGTTTAGAAACGTGGATTTTCTTTTGAGGCTCTGCCAGTTTAGTGATAGCTTTTGTTTTTAAGTGTGAATTGTTAGCACTGGAAGTCAAGTTATTTTATCTTAAGTTCGTAGATTGATTTATTTTTAAGAAGACAACAAAACAAACATTTCCCTTCCCATTTTATTTCTGTGAGGAAAGCATTTACCATGTCATCAGTCATTGTGTAACCCTGGCTTTTCCTTCCTCATGGTGACCGTTTGGTCTCTAGGTCTCTGCGATGAAATGCGGCCTCTTGCCAATATCCCCAGAGGCGCTTTCCCTTGGAGAAGTGGCCTATCATGACTACCATGGCATTCTGGTGGACGAAGAGGAGAAAGTTTTGATTCAGAAAAATCTGGGGCCTAAAAGCAAGGTCAGTAGGCCTCTAATCTGGTATTTAAATTACAGCAGAAAGAAGAATAAAGCAAAGGACCAGTCTTCTTGCCCAGCTTCATAGAGCACTCCTGCTTCTCCTCAGGTTCTTATTCTCCGGAACCACGGGCTTGTGTCAGTTGGAGAGAGTGTTGAGGAGGCCTTCTATTACATCCATAACCTTGTGGTTGCCTGTGAGATCCAGGTAGGGGACAGCCATTCTAATTGCTGTTTATTTAGTTGTGTCTAGGGTTCACATAGACTTTTTGATTTTTGTCTAGTAGGAGAGGAGTCTTTGAGCAATCTCTTTGCCAAAGATAAGCTCATGGATTTGGGACTTGATCAGGACAAATGCTGTTTTGCTGACTTAAGTTGGCAAAGGATTATTGGACTTTTCATTTCTAATTTCTTTATTTTCCAATATGTCAGTCACTATTGTTTATGGAGTACTGGTGTGTGCCAGGCCTGGCGTCAGGTGCTTAGCGCACGTCATCTCATGCATGATGTCACATGACCCTCACAGCACTCTTTGTGGAAAAGCAGGCATAGAGAAGTAGGTACTCAGAGACTTGCCTGCGTCTTAACAGCTGTGAGTGCCCTTCCGCTTTGTCAGCTCTTAGTTCACATTCTCCCCTCTGCTTCTTGACTTACGTCTGTGGGGTAGTGAGGTCCTAAGTCCTTTGTGGGATCCTGAAAAGTGCTCTGTTTTCTCATTTCTCTGCCAACTTTGGGTGCCCAGTATTCTTTTTTTCCTTATAACATTCTTGGAGTAAGTGCCCAATATTTTTGTCATGCTAAAAGAAAAAATTCTGAAAGTAACCTTGTGATCAGTCTATCACTATCCATTCTATATTTTTTATTCTTACACTCTAGAGATTTGGTTTTTTTTGAAACCTGCATTTTTATTCAAGTCGTCTGATCCTCTTGATCTCAGTAAAGAACTGAAGCCATGGTGGTTGTTTGTTTTGGAAAGGTTCGAACTCTGGCCAGCGCAGGAGGACCAGACAACTTAGTCCTGCTGAATCCTGAGAAGTACAAAGCCAAATCCCGTTCCCCAGGCTCTCCGGTAGGGGAAGGCACTGGATCGCCTCCCAAGTGGCAGATTGGTGAGCAGGAATTTGAAGCCCTCATGCGGATGCTTGATAATCTGGTAAGAATGGTGCCACCACTTGATGATAAACCTTTTGTTCTAAAAGCACCAGTGTTGGTGTTCTCATAGCAAGTGAGATTGCTGTCTTTATGCAGTATCCGAATACTTTCACCCTCAAAATCATGAAGAAGCACTAGGGTTGTTTAACATCTAAGGTAAATTACAGTAAAATATAGAGGCGAAGGTTTCTGGTATTGTTTTCTTTTTTTTTCCCGAGACTGAATCTCCCTCTGTCGCCAAGTCTGGAGTGCAGTGGTGTGATCTCGGCTCACTGCAGTCTCTGCCTCCCGGGTTCAAGCGATTCTCCTGCCTCAGCCTCCCAGATAGCTGGGACTACAGGCACACGCCACCACACCTGGCTTATTTTTGTGTTTTTACTAGAGACAGGGTTTCACTGTGTTAGCCAGGATGGTCTCGATCTCCTGACCTCGTGGTCCGCCCAGCTTGGCCTCCCAAAATGCTGGGATTACAGGTGTGAGCCAGCACGCCCAACCTATTTTATGTTTTAAAGATGACCTTGTGTTTGGACTCAGTGGGGACAACAGCACAGAGAATTAATAGAGTGCTGGATGACCAGCTGCATCAGCTCAGTCCCCGCCATCCCACAAGCAAGCGATAGAGGTGGGGCTTTTGAAGTCAGTCAGTCAGGTATTGAGGCTTTTATCTTAACAGCAGGTCCTAGCTGTCTGGGGCCAGGTTACTGTGTTGCATGAGTACCCACTCCCTGTCCGCCGTGAGGGAGTCCCTGAGCTGCTTATTGCATGGTCCAGAAAGTGAGCCCACACTGTGATACGAGGACACGCAGGGTATGTTCTGTGTTACGGGACTGCCACGAGGGATTTCATTCTTTTGCAAGGTCTGGAGAGAAAACTTTATGTAGAAGGTAGCCCTTGGAAATGACCTCAAAGAATAGGTAGGATCTTAGCCTGAGTTTGAAAGCCTTTAACAAAAAAATGGATGAAAAATGGTGAAGAGGCCACAGCACAGCTAAAGACATGGTAGTGGGGAGGTGGGAACATGCACTGTATGGTGTACCTTTCAGGTTCATCTTAATTTCATCAGAATCATTAAATACTCAGTTCCTAGAACTGTATTAGAACACTGCCTTGGGGTCTCAGTCCTGCAACCACATCCTCAGACACAGGGCTCTGGAGCGGATCCCTTCCATGCTGCACGCCAGACCTCTTAGATGGGGGTCACGATGGTCCATCCTGACGCCACATGACTTTACGAGGTGTAGATGTGAGGACATGTCAGTGTGGGGAGAGAAGGCTTCAGAGGGGCCAGTGTCCTTGTGTGCTGCCAGGCAGTACTGGACAAGTGGGCACATTCCAGCCTAAGACAGGCGTGGCCCTTGGATCACAGATCACAGAAGAGATGGGTGGCTTCAGGATGCAGGAAGTTCAACTTTCCTGAAGATTTTGGAATAAAAAGAATTCATAAATCTGATTTGGGCTGTGCAAAATGTTCTTACTGAAATTCTTTGCACTTGGGAAGAATATTGGCCGCTAGAAAGGAAGAACTGAGAGTTTTCTGCCTGGGCGTGGATAGTCACAGGAGTAGACTCAGTCAGTGACAGAGGGATGAACAGAGAAGGCAGAGTCTAGCATAACCTTTGAGTTCATGTAATCAATAAGATTGAGGGTGTTAATTGACTGTCTACTATTGAATCATGAACAGGACACAGTTCTTGCCCTCAGGAGTTTATGACCTCATAAGAGAGATGGACAAACTAATCCCAAATGAGCCCTGCCCCTGTGATCTGCAAAGTCATAGGCATGATGAGAGCTTGCAGGCAAAGATGGGTGCTGATTGGTCAAGGAAGTAGGAAGAGGAGCAAAAGCTCACAAACAAGGCTGAATAAGCAGTTAGGGTTGGATGGCCAGCCAGGGTAGTGAAGCTGGAGGGAATTCACAGCTGGAGAAAGCTTGAGAATGGGGCAGCCATACCCCAGGTGTGTGCATCAGGAGCCAGGTCATTCGGCATGGCTGTGCAAAGTGGGGAGGGCTGGGGGTGGCCCAGTCATACCGCCCCTACCTCCTGGTAAACACGGCGACATTTCGCTGCTCTTCTACCTAAAGTCAGGTAAGGAGGGGGAGAGAAGAGGTCACAATGCACAGTAGCCATCACAGTTGCAGAAAACACATCCTAGAAGGCGGAGAGGAGGAAGTCAAAATCAGGCAGAAACTGATTTGGTAGAGAAAGAAGATAAGGGAGAATAATTAGTAAGTAAAACATTCATTACAAAAAGTATGATGAATGTTTATTCAGTGTCCTTAATGTGTACAGATTACTTATTTTAATATGAAAAGGCCATATAGTTTATAAGACATAAGCTAGTTCCATTTTGGCAGGGCGCAGTGGCTCATGCCTGTGATCCCAGCACATTAGGAGGCTGAGGCGGGTGGATCATGAGGTCAGGAGTTCAAGACCAGCCTGACCAACGTGGTAAAACCCCGTCTCTACTAATCATACAAAAATTAGCCAGGCTTGGTGAGGCACGCCTATAATTCCAGGTACTCAGGAGGCCGAGACAGGAGAATTACTTGAATCGGGGAGGCAGAGGTTACAGTGAGCCAAGATTGTGCCACTGCACCATTCCAGCCTGGGCGACAGAGCGAGACTCTGTCTCAAAAAAAGAAATACAGTAGAGAGCAATCACTAATCATAGTCCATGTTTTAATTTAGCATCAGGATTGGCATATATGTTGTTTGCTAATAAATGAGTAGGGTAGAGAATAGTTGTCAGTTTCCGCACTGTAATATATATTTCAGCTGAGCACAGTGGCTCACGCCTGTGATCCCAGCACGTCAGGAGGCTCACGTGGGAGACCAGGAGGTTAAGACCAGCCTGGCAACATCAAGAGACTCCTCTCCAGAAAAAATAAGAGTTTTTAAAAAGAGATATGCTTCATTTGAACTTTTACAGTTAGAAAAAAATGCTAAATTGTCCCCCCCCCAAAAAAATCAAGATATAATTTCAGTTTCTTAAAGAAGGAGCAAATCCATATATTTCCTTCCCCGCTTCCCTCCCCTCCCCCTCCCCCTCCCCCTCATGATGAGATAGGATCTCATTATGTTGCCTAGGCTTGTGTTAAACTCCTGGGCTCAAGCAGTCCTCCCACCTCAGCCTCCCAAAGTGTTAGGATTGCAGGTGTGAACTACCACACCTGACCCAAATCCATGTTTTTAACTATAAGCCAGATAGTAGTTCTAAGGTCTGAGTTACTTCTGATTTTGGTTTGACACCATTTAAAGGGGAAGAATAAACAAAAATAAATATGGTATCAGGATAAAATCATGTTGATGAGTCCTGGGTGGTTTATTCTGAAGTAATGGAGATTACTCAGAGTCCTGGCTCTTTGAGCAAGAGGAAACTTGAATTAATAAGAACTGTGTTTATCTGCAGATAGTCTTTTTATGGCTGAGTCATTATCTTTTATTATTCCTTAACAAAGCATGCTCAGAAATGGGAAAACTGCCAATACAGATGTTTACCTTATCTTTCTGGGGATAATTATGAAAATAAAACCCAAAACGACTCCATTAGTGATCTACCTTTTTTAAAAATGTAGGCCAGGCACAATGGCTCATGCCTGTAATCCCACCTCCCTCGGGGAGGCTGAGGCGGGCAGATCACCTGAGGTCAGAAGTTCAAGACCAGCCTGGCCAACATGGTGAAACCCCATCTCTACAAAATACAAAAATTAGCTGGGCGTGGTGGCGGGTGCCCGTAATCCCAGCTACTTAGGAGGCTGAGGTGGAAGAATCGCTTGAACCCGGGAGGCAAAGGTTGCAGTGAGCTGAGATGAAGCCACAGCACTCCAGCCTGGACGACAGAGCAAGACAGATACAAAAAAGTATCCTGGGAGGCTGAGGTTGCAGTGAGCCAAGATGGCGCCATTGCACTCCAGCCTGGGCAACAAGCGAGACTCTGTCTCAAAAATAAATAAATAAAATTAAAAATAAAAATAAAAAATATATTGAAAGTGTGATTGGTAATGAAGGTGGCCCCCAAAGAAGAGCAGTACCCAGAGGGGAGAGAGAATGCCGAAGTGAGAAGAGTGTTTCTAGAGTTTCACAGTCAACAGGGCACAGGCCAGTGAGGGGTCTTGTGTGTCTGGCCCCATGCAGTTCTTCCAAGTCCTAATTCTCTTGTGATGTATTGTGAAGGTGCTGTGAGTGACTTGGTTCAGGTGTGAATCTGTAGCAGACAGCTCTTCAGCATCCCTTGTATCACCTGTCTGTGCTGTGCAACAAATCACTGCAGACCTGGCAGCTTCAAACAGCAGCCATTTATTTCACAGCTTCTGTGGGGCAGGAGTCCAGACACAGCAAACTCAACCTAGCGTCTCATAAAGGCTGCATTCAGGGTGTTGGCTAGTGTTGGGTTCTCATTAGGAGGCTTGACTCAGAGGATCCACGTCCAGGCTCCTCCAGACTGGGGACAGAATTCCTTTTCTTAAGGCTGAAGCATTCTTGGCAGCTTTACTTCTTCAGAGCCAGCAGTGGAGAGAGAGACTATTTTTTTTTTTTTTTAATTTTCTAGTGTATGCTGGGGTGGAGGTGCATGGTAGACACCTGACAGCAACCAGCATACCCCTGAGACTGATCCTTAATGGCAGACATACCTGACAGCAATAATTTAACTGAGAGAGACTCTTATAAGACAGGTGCTACACTCTTCTGTGATTCAGTCCATCATCTTTTGTGAAGCAAGTCAGAGATCTCATCCATGCTCAAGGTGGGAGGGGATTACAGGAGCTGGGGGCCTGGGGCCACTATAAAGTCTGTCTGTCACACCTACCAAGTGCCAAGCACTGGCCAGGAGAGATGCAGAGGACACCATCCCTGCCCTTAGAAATGCTGTCTGTGGGAGGACTCTGCTGACGAGTTGGTCCAGCAGAGGCTTTGTAAATGGAGCTGTCTTTTACCACAGAGCACATGGTCATGAGGCAAAGCTGGAGGTGAATTTGAATGTTGTATATTCAGACGTAAAGCAATTTTGCTGAGAACCAGTTGGTATGAGATATTTACCTTACTTATCTAAAGATTATCACATTAAACTGTAACTTAAAAGGTAAAAATATATTAAGTAGGTTGATGAATATAACCTGCTCAGTAGCTGGCAGCAAGTAAGCCCTGTTTGGGTTTTCAACTTTAACTTTTTGTTGAAATAAATAAGCCCCAGGAGAGTGCACATACTGCAAGTATTCAGTCTGTTAATTTTTAAAAGCGGAACCCCTGTGTAACCAGCAGTCAGTAAGAGCAGTGGCAGCAGCACCGCAGAACACCGCCAGCACCTCTTTCAGTCACTTGACCTGTCCCGGGGTGACAACTAGCCTGTCTCCCAGGACAACCAAAACACAGGTTGCTCTGCATCTTCTGCACTTTCAATGAATGGAATTACACGGTGTATGTTCTTTGCAAGTTGGTCTCTTTCACTCAGCATTGCCTTCAGGAGAGTCATCCATGTGTTGGGTTGGAGCACATTGTTCATTCTCATTGCTGTCGCATGGGACACCATGCAAAGACATTTCACTATCCATCTCCTATATGGATGGACTTTGGGGTTGTTTCCAATTGTGGTTTACGAGGAGTAGGGCTGCTATTCACATTTTAGCCTGGCTTTTTGGTGTTGGGTATAACATGAGGAGTGGAATTGCTGAGTCATAGGGTATGCATGTGTTCAACTTTTATGGATACTTCCACGTGATTTTCCAAAGTGAAACCCCCCTGTTTTGAGATCTGGAATATTGACTGTCTCTCACTCTCCTTGGACCCTAGGGCTACAGAACTGGCTACCCTTACCGATACCCTGCTCTGAGAGAGAAGTCTAAAAAATACAGCGATGTGGAGGTTCCTGCTAGTGTCACAGGTTACTCCTTTGCTAGTGACGGTGATTCGGGCACTTGCTCCCCTCTCAGACACAGTTTTCAGAAGCAGCAGCGGGAGAAGACAAGATGGCTGAACTCTGGCCGGGGTGATGAAGCTTCTGAGGAAGGGCAGAATGGAAGCAGTCCCAAGTCGAAGACTAAGGTGTGGACGAACATTACACACGATCACGTGAAACCCTTGCTGCAGTCTCTCTCGTCCGGTGTCTGCGTGCCAAGCTGTATTACCAACTGCTTGGTCTGTGCCTACCTTACTGTTCATAGTTAGATGACGTAGAGCAAGTTGGGTAGCTGGGGCTTCGGAGGCTTTGGGAATCCAGCCTTTCTGACCTTGATATAAAGCAAACCTTCCTCATTCACTTTCTCATAGTCTGAACCTAAATCCACTGAATGCGTTACTAAAATTCGGGTAATACTATCTGCTTGAAACTGCTTAAGATGTAATATAACTCCACAATAGTTCCAGTATATCTCCATATATAGCAAAAATACAAAATAATTTACATGTATTAACCTACAAATAGGAGCTCTTCTCATTTAATTCAAATTGTATTCAGGGACTCTTAATACTTCATGCACAAAAAGACACTTCAGTCCTAAACCTGATATTTTAGTGTTGTGAACTCCAGTGTTTCCAAGTCCCTAAAGTTTCTTCTTTAAGTCTTCTGTGTTTTCTTAAGCAGTTTTTCTTCATGGCTCCCTGGCGTGTTCTCTGCTGACCCTTGTCCCCTGCCTTAGTGTTACTCCCCTACTTTCTATCCCAAAGCCTCCGAATGCGCACCCCCAGCTGCCCTCTGCATGGACTGTTGCATGTGAGTAGACGGCCATAGTGGTGAGTCGTCTTCTGACTCCTGCTGGGTGCGGCATGACCGAAGTGCAGCGCAGGCCATCTGCAGGCACCAGCGACAGACGCTGCAAGGGGTGCTCCGTTTCAGCGTTAATCCTGCTCAGTTACTGTTTGCCCTAAGAGGTGCTCCCATGTCCTGGTGCTGAGACCTCCTCTGAAGATCGGTCTTTACTCCTCCTGTAATCTATCTCTGACAGTCCACCCAGCTCTGCTTTAAACTGTAGGAGAGGCCCATTTCCAGAAGCCCCTGGAATGGAGGAGACAGAGGCTGAAGCAGACTCAACTATGCATGACGAGTTCTAGTGGAGTTCAGTTGAAATTAGATTAGATGCTCCTAAAACCATGGGCAACCAAATAAATAAAGTGGGGCTTTCTTTTCCCCTCGTAACAGTGTTTTACATTATAGATTTATTTAAAGAAAAAAAGTTTTATCTTCCCCAGGTGGTCCTGGTGTTTTCCTGACGCAGTTGGTGAGAAGCCTTCATGCTCCTGAGCAGCCGCGTCACCTGGGCAGGGACCCTGTGTGGCCATGGGGCTCCGAGTATGGGAGCGCTTTTCTCTTCTCTCCTCCTGCCCTCCTTGTCTCCTTTCCCCCCCTCTCCCTGTCTCCCCCTTTTCTTTCATTTCATTTATTTTTTACTTGTTTCACTTGTTAAAGGAAGTGGGCCTTAGAAAACAAACAAACAAACCCAAAACACCTTTCTGCGACTGATGTGAAGGACAGTGCTGAATTGCTATGAGGAATTTTTCCAAAGTGTTTAGGCAGCAATGCGAGTTTTATTTACCATTAGCTTACAAAATGACTAGTCATTTCAGGCCTTTTAGTCAATGTGTACATCCAGGAGGAGACCTTACTCCGCATTTAAATGTGTTTCTTGTTGTTCTGGAGTGGTACAGATTCCATGCAGTGTACCCAGGTTGGTATATTTTAATTTATAATGATTGTTGTTACTTTTTCAAATGTGTTCAAGCTTCTGAGGTTGCTGTTTGAATGTTTTGACTAAAAATTATTTTTAATAAAACGCTGGAGTTGTTTTTCTCTGAGAAGATAACCATCAGTGAGTACCCACAGCTCCACGCCCATTTCACACTCTCCTCGCAGTGGCTCAGCATTTGACGGTTTTGTTGCTTTTTAAAAAGTTGTATGGTTTATGGCTATCTTATTGCCTCTCAAAAATATTCTGAAAGGCATAACATTTGCTCTCAAAGGTGGGCTTGTTTTAATGTTCAGTGCCTACTCATGCCTTAGAATTTGATTACAAATCTCACAATTGATTGGAGATCCAAAAAAAATTTATGAGTGGAAAGCTCAGCATGCTCATGAGATGCACTGATACTAAAGCAGCCTTTAAATATTAAGGACTCATGAAGCGCTTCAAGTTTGTTTGGGATATTTTTGTAACACTCAAAAATATTAAGTTATGTAAAATATTCGACATCACCAAACTCTTCTTCCAGGTAGCTACTGCATAAGTGTTCATACAGTAGTTTTCTTGGGTTGAAATAGTTATGCAGACAGTGCATTCTGATGCTGTCATTTTATTTTAATGCAAAACTTTGGTGATGCCCACTCTTGCCTCACGGTGCAGGCTCCTCCTTACCCCCGGGTAGTAGCATCACATTGCTTTTCATGACCCTGTCATCTCATGCTTCCAGTTGGCTTTGGTGTTGGATGATTTTCAGAGTGGTGAACCAATGGTCTCTGAGGGACCTCACCTGCTGGTCCCAGGGGTTGTGGGGCTCAGCTCTGTCATCAGCCTACGTTGTGACCCAGATTCAACTGGGCTTTCCAGATGGTCCTTTTCCATCAGTTGTGACTTTGACTTCCACCATTAACTGGTCTTTCTGTGGCTGCACCATGCTGCCATGATGACTCTGCTGAGTGACCCAGGAGATGTGGTCATTGGTTCAGTCCTCTCTGTGATGTTCAGTGCATGACCAGATGTGAAATAAACTGGACAGATTGGATGATATGTCACTTTGTCACTGTTGTTGTCGTAATTCTGACTTTTCAACTGTTCTTGATATTACAGTGGACTAAAGAGGATGGACATAGAACTTCCACCTCTGCTGTCCCTAACCTGTTTGTTCCATTGAACACTAACCCAAAAGAGGTCCAGGAGATGAGGAACAAGGTGCGTCCTGCGTCGATAACTCATTGGGGGCTTGGAAAGGATGCCCACTGCTTCAAGGGGAGGGTGTGCTTGCTTCTAGCAGAGGACATCTGCTGCTGTTGCCACTGTTGTAACTGAAGCCATCTCTTCACACTGCTTCTGTTCTACCACCAGTGTGAAATGTGAGCAGCAGACATTTTTTGGGCCCTGTTGATTCTTGAATGGATGTTTGCTCACAGGTCAGAATTGGAAGCTGCAAAATCTATTCTTAGCAAGAGCAGACCACTGTCCCTGACTTTCAGGGTTCATTCAAAGACTTGTGAGTGGCATTTGGTGTATCAGAGCAGGAGCCCTGCCAGTGCTCATGTCACTTGACGATGGACATGCAGGGAATGTCTCCACCAAGTTAACGTCAGTGAGAAATATGTGCCCTGCCCAAGTGTCTGGAAGGTGTGGGGAGCTGGGAATAGTCTCCATCCCTGTAGACCCATGCCCCGCTAAGCAGGCATGGCAGTCACTCAGAACACATGGGGCCATCCTGCCTGTGTGGGACGGGGGGAGAGCTGAAGTGTAGCTTCCATGCTGGGGCCCAAGGGGACAAGCAGCATGGCTGCTCAGGACCTTGATGTATGCCTCTCCTTCCTGTCCTCAGATCCGAGAGCAGAACTTACAGGACATTAAGACAGCTGGCCCTCAGTCCCAGGTTTTGTGTGGTGTGGTGATGGACAGGAGCCTCGTCCAGGTGAGAGCCCAGAGTGTCTCTGACATTAGTGGGTGGTGGCTGTGTGACCGCCTGCTACAAAGTTACTCTGAAATTGAGTGACTTTATGAGGTAAGTATTCTAGGCAACCAGTTACCTTTGTTAATACCTCATGATGAAAAACAACCCAGGCACCTTTCCTTGAGTTCTAGATGGAGCGAGCATGCTGAGGGCTGTGTCCATCCCTCTGGTCCCACCCCTTGTAATGCATGCATATGTGAGGGTGGCACATACGCCACTAGCTTTGGGGTTTAGATTCGGCCCGGGTTCAGCAGAGTTCTGTGTCAGGCACTAGGAGAGGGTGGGTTTAAGGGACTCCTGTTTTGATACATATTGCTGTCTGCAACAAAGTGCTGCTTGGGTTGCAGAGGGATGGGTGCCTGTAAATGTGGTGCACATTTACACACATTTCTACAAAATGACTACCTTGTGGCACATGGAAGATAATTGTGTAAGTAGTTATCTCTGAAAACGAATATGCCACCTGATGCTTTAAAACCGGACTCTGCAGGGGTAGATGATTGTTAGATTTGGCCAGCCATGGTCCTGGTTTCGTGTTCAGTGTCTGCACGTCCCGCCATCATCACCGCCACATTTACTGTTGACAGCTATCCCTGCTGCATGCTCTTAGCCAGCTCCATCCTGTGCTGTCAGCTATTTCACAGGCTGGGCCTGGTGTGCTCTGGTGACTCAGTTTACTGTTTCAGGACGCACCTCTCTCTGACTGTACGGAAACTATCGAAGGGCTCGAGCTTACAGAGCAGACCTTTAGTCCCGCTAAGTCTCTCTCTTTTAGAAAGGTACTCACTGCCCTGTCCTTGACTACCTGTTGGTGCGCCTCGCTCCCCTCCCCTTCTTCCCCCTCCTCATCGTCTCCTCTCTTCAGGCATTAGTTACTGAAGTAGCTTCAAGTGGATCTTGAAATTATTTGTGAGATTGTACAGAAGGTTCTGTTCTGCCTACTCGATTCTTTTTTTTTTTTTTTTTTTGAGACAGAGTCTTGCTCTGTCGCCAGGCGCCAGGCTGGAGTGCAGTGGCGCGATCTCGGCTCACTGCAACCTCAGCCTCCCAGGTTCAAGCAATTCTCCTGCCTCATCCTCCTGAGTAGCTGGGACTGCAGGCGCCCACCACCACACCCAGCTAATTTTTGTATTTTAGTAGAGACGGGGTTTCACCATGTTGGCCAGGATGGTCTTGATCTCTTGACCTTGTGATCCGTCTGCCTTGGCCTCCCAAGGTGCTGGGATTACAGGTGTGAGCCACTGCGCCCGGCCTTGATTCTTTAATGAAAACGTTTGATATGAGGTGTGATAACAATTTACAGCATTCTAAGTTGTTGCTGAGAAATGGCCAGTCTGAACAGTGGAGTGCACTTCTGCAGTTCTGCACGGGACTTTGGTCAGTGCATGTTTTGTGTTTCAGAGTTTGCCTTTTCCATGATGCTGACTGCAGACAGGCTCTTCTGGGCAGTCCGTTGGCAGCGGCCACTCCTGAGTGCCCTTCCACCCTCGCTGGTTCCACTTTGACTGTAAATGTCATGAATGTAGCCACTGAAGGTTATATCATTGAAAGAAGTCATTTCAGAGGAATGAGAATTAAGACAGGCTTTGTCAGCCCTTGTTGATAAAATGTATTTATTTTTACCTCAAAAAAACCCTAAATAACATTTTTAAATACTGCAGAGGAGAAGGACTTAGGAGAGTTTGAAAGCGCACATTATAATTTCCCTCTATGCATGCACATCTAGCATGTGCAGTCGGTGGAAGATCTGTCTGGTCTAACCCACCCACATGGAAAGAAACCTTCCTGAGCATTTAGGCTGCTCGTGTGCAGGAGTTGGTGCCCAGGGCAGAATGTGGCTGGCTGCATGGTTGAGAGTCTCAGCTGAGATGTATGTTTATCTTCTGGTCAAAGGAAATTTCCAGAACTGTCTCTTTCACTTGACACACCTTCATTGAGACGTATATGTCACTTTAGTGGAGTTCCAGTTGCCAGATGGGAGCAGGTTTATACCGAAGATTCTGTATTCCTTTCTGTAATCCCTGCTAATAACATTGTTTTGCATATTTACTTATTAATTCCACAGGTCCCGTTTTCCTCTATGCTTAGAGTGTACTTTCGGCTGCCGTTCTTGGAAGAACTTCTCAGAGCAGGGGAGGAAGATGACTCTGCTTGTTGCTTGTTTTTCGTATTTTGGCACTTGTTGTGGTCTTGTCAGTTATTCTTTCTCTCAGATGTGTGAGAGCCCAGCTGGCCTCCTGTGTTGAGCCCACACGCAGGGCAGCACTGACATCCTTGTTAGGGCTCTCCAGAAAGCAGCTTGGGTCGCCGTGTTCAACCACCAGTTACAGCTTTGTGTGCTGTGTCCCAGTGATGTTCAGATGTGGGTGTGTGTCACAGTCACCTGCGTGGTTCCTGAAGGAAGAGGTAGGGTCACCGCCTTCTGAACACTGCTCACTGTGAGTGGTGCATCCAGATGTGATTAGCAGAGAATACCACTGTACACTGACCCCAGAGGCAGAGCTGTTGACCCCTGTACGTAAACGCTTGTTCCAGCTTTTTGTTTTCTCTACCTCCCTATTTCTGAAGTTCACTTTTGCACCCTTGATCTTTATCCCACACTGGCTAAAATATTCCTTTTCTTGGTGAGAATGTGCTTTGGCACCATGGGAGTCCTTTACTGAGCGATGTTTTCACTTCCTTTCATGTGGACGTCAGAAAGCAGCAGTGTGCTCCTTTTGGAACATGGCGCTGCATGTTGGGAAGTTGAATTTCTCCTTGACCAGGAAGGAGGGGCAAGGAGGGCTGTGTCCTACACCTTCCTCTCTAGTGCAGTGAGCAAGTAGATGCCTGCTTCCCATTTGAGAGCCGGACGACTCAGTATTTGGGACTTAGGAAGGGGGCTTTTCTGGAAAGGACTTCCCTTTGCCTTTCATTTCTCTCTCACTGGTGACGGCCATTCCCACAGTGCAGGTGTTGCCTTCTGACAGAAGAAGGGACAGTGAGTCACAGTTCAAACAGGAGTTCCAAGCCCAGCCGAAGGCTGTGTTCACTTTGCTTTGGGCGTCACGATACGTAACCTGAAATGCGTGTATATATATTTTTGAGACAGGGTCTCACTCTGTTGTCCAGGCTGGAGTGTGGTCAGGCTATCTTGGCTCAAGCGGTTCTCCCATCTCAGCCTCCCGAGTAGCTGGGACTACAGGTGCACATCACCACACCTGGCTAATTTTTGTATTTTTTGTAAAGACTGGGTTCTGCCATGTTGCCAAGGCTGGTCTCAAACCCCTGAGCTCAAGCAGTCCATCTGACTCAGGCTCCCAAAGTGCTGAGATTACGGGGTGTGAGTCACTGTGCTTGCCATAACCTGAAACAATTTTGATTTCCTTCTGGATTTAATTGCAGGTGAACTGAGGGATTAGAGATGAAGGTGTGAGTCTACACTGCAAGCTGTTCAGCTCAGGGAAGGGCCTCTGTGTTCCCATGGGCACCCCATCAGGGGCTGTGTTCCCTGCCACCCTTCATGCTCTGTGGTAGAAATGCAGAGGGGCAGTAAGCTCACCCCTCGGACTCTCTCAGTGACCTGTGTTGAGCACCTAGCCTATGCATGGTCCAGCACTGGGAATGCCAGTCCAGGTCTAAGTCAGTCCTGCTTACAGATGAAAACCTGATACTCAGAGAGGTCAGCTGCTAGTGCAGGTTGCACAGCCTCAGTCAAGTACGAAAAGTGTTACTGAGCCTGTGTTTTGCTTTAGAGCCTCGTCAGGTGACAGGGAGGTGAGGGGTGTGGCAGGAGGGGAAGCTAGGCACATCCTGGTTTCTTGCCTGGGTCGTCCACGAGTGGCGTGCGTTTCTCTGCATCTCAAGCATTGCTCTGTGTCCTTTCTTCCAGAAGAATGTGATTCTCTGTTCCCGTAACTGGTCTTGACAGCAGCTTGGCCCTTAGCTGTGGTCTTTGGAGGAGGGAGCTCTTCACCACTGGAGGCAGGGACCTGCTGTGCCTTGGGCTTCAGCTGTCTCAGTACAAGATAGCCCCACTTGTCTTTTGGGGCATCAGAATTTGGAACAAGGGATTTGGTGTCTCTGTGGCAATGGATTTTTATTTTTATTTTGAGACAGCATCTTACTCTGTTGCCCAGGCTGGAGTGCAGTGGTACGATCACAGCTCACTGCAGCCTCAACTTAGGCTGAAGGAATCCTCCCTCCTCATTCTCCTAAGTGGCTGGGGCCACAGATGCACGCCACCACACCTAGCTAATTTTTAAATTTTTTGTAGAGACAAGGTTTCACTATGTTGCCCAGGCTGTTCTTGAACTCCTGGGCTCAAGCAGTCCTCTTGCTTTGGCCTCCCAAAGTGCTGGAATTATAGGCATGAGCCATGGTGTCTGGCTGATAGTCGATTTTTCTTTGAAACAGATTCTCACTCTGTCACCCAGGCTAGAGTGCAATGGTGCAATCTTGGCTTACCACAACATCTGCCTCCCGGGCTGAAGTGATTCTCCTGCCTCAACCTCCCGAGTAACTGGGATTACAGGCACCCACCACTACGCCTGGCTGATTCTTTTGTATTTTTAGTAGAGATGGGGTTTCATTGTGTCGGCCAGGCTGGCCTTGAACTCTTGACCTCAGGTGATCCGCCTGCCTCAGCCTCCCAAAGTTCTGGGATTACAGGTGTGAGCCACCATGCCTAGACTGATAGTTGATTCTTAATATTTTATTTCTTTACTATTTGTAACCATTTGATTTAAATGAACTTAAGCATTTCTCTCGTATCACCTTCTCATTTCATTGAAAATGATATCAGGATGCAGGTGTAGCCAGCCAAACTGCCGTTGCTGGGATGCCATCTCTAGAGCGCCATCGTGTGAGGGCTCTTAGCAGTGGTTAGCCCAGTGGCTCCTTCAGATAGTGAGGCAGGCCTCTGGTCAGGGAAAGACTTGGCTCGGGCCACAGAGCTAACACGTGGCAGACAGGATGCAGCTTTCTGTCTTGGTGAGGCAGGGTGGCTTCCACACGAAAAGCCAGTAGGCCTCGAGTCAAGCTTGGTTCAGAAGAGGATTCCCCTTGACCTGTTGACTGTCAAGAGTCTCCAGGCTCCTGGGCAAAGGTTGCCTATTCCAGCAGCCCATCCATCCCTCCTGGGGCTCTATGTCACTGGTCAGTCATGGAGTGCCCCCAGACACCGGGTATGTGGTGTGCCAGGTGGTGACCACTCAGCCTATCCCAGTCAGTCCAGGCTCCCCCGTCTGCTTGAGGAGCAGTCGGCCCATGTGAGTTGAATTTTCCCAGAGTCAGCGGTGCTAGGATGCTCTTCATCTCTGGTGTTCACCCCTCACTGATAGGAGCACTGAAGGACCAGGCCTGGCATCCAAGTGATTGTGGATTCTCCTGTTTTGATTTGGTTTTGGAAGCTGTCATTCAGTCATGTGCATGTGTGTGAGTGCTGGGGAACTGGCTTAGAAGTGAGCTCCAGGGAATTTTGGGGGACATTTTCCTGCCCCTGGCCCAACCAGGCTGCACTGTGGGCACAGCACTGTGCTGGGGCAGGTGGGTGTGGGTGGACCACAGCCCAAGAGGCCCACCCAGCCCACTGGGCCTGCCTGCAAGCTCTGCCTCCTGCTTGAAGATTGGATGTGGTCTGTGAGTGCCTTTGTGCTTCGCTTTGCTTTCTTTTATTCTTTGGGAAATTTTCACGGTTCTCCAAATTCCTCAGCTAAACACTCGTGTCTTGGGACGTATTGTTATCTCTCAATGTTTTGGGATAAGTTCCAGGAACTAGTTATCAACTAACCATAGTCAAAAGAACAGAACTTACCTGTGCTCTTAGAACATAAGCAGTTCCGAGCATGCCCTACACTGAGTGGTATAGCTCGTGACAGTTTCTGATGTCATGAGGAAAATTGACTGACTTTTAAACAGTAACAGGAAAGGGCCTCTTCCCCTGTGTTCGTCAGTGAGGAGTGGGCACTCTCCCTGAGCTGCTCTGTGCTCTTGGGTCTGCACTTGGGCTTTTGCTTCTGAAACCTGGAGGGCTGTATAGGATTTCTTCTGCAGTTAACATCTGTTCATCGTGGCACTGACCCGTGTTTCCACATTTACCACTGAAGGCTGCAGCTCAGCCTAGGCCTTGGGCCCATGGCGGTGCAGTCTCAGTGGTGTCTGCTCCTGGAAAGCTTCCTGCCCCCACCCCCCCACCCCACCTGCAGCCTGTCTGGGAGGAGGGAGAGTCCCTACTGGGCTGGGCTCCTGCAGACCAGACGTCCCTTTCATCCACAGGGAGAGCTGGTGACAGCCTCCAAGGCCATCATTGAGAAGGAGTACCAGCCCCACGTCATTGTGAGCACCACAGGCCCCAACCCCTTCACCACACTCACAGACCGCGAGCTGGAGGAGTACCGCAGGGAGGTGGAGCGGAAGCAGAAGGGCTCCCAAGGTGAGTGCTTGTGGTCCTGGGCATGCCCTGGGAGCTTCTCTGTGGTCCAGGTGCTGGCTGTGGGTGGTGGTAAGAATAGTCACATGATCAAAGACAACCCTTTTGTTTGGTTAAGACTAGAACTTTATTCAGTACTGATTTCCAAGCTAGTCACTTGGGCCAGAATGGAAGAAATTGCAAAGTTAGGCACACTTGTGAGTGGCCCTGGCGAGAAGGGACACGTGTAAATGATGATGTGGAGGACTTGTGGTGGCCGCTCACGAGCGTCTGTGCCCTGTACTAAGACACGGCGGGGCCCCTCTGCCAAAACAAGACTGGGCCTGAAAATGTTCCACCGTGGCCCCATGAAGCAGCTGTGACGAAGGCGGGGGTGAGAGGAGACAGCAGCAGCAAGGGGCCACCCACAGAGCTCCAGGCTGGAGGGCACTGGTCCTTCTCTAAGCACGTGTCTCTCCACGTGGAGTGACCAGAACATTGACAAAAGAATTCACTAGTTTGGATTAGTTGGTAGGAAAGCCAGCCTGAATATATATACATATATATATATTTTTTATATATACATATATTATATATACATATATTATATATACATATATATGTATATACATATATATATATATTTTTTCTTTCCTTTTTTTTTTAAAGATGGGGTTTCACCATGTTGGTCAGGCTGGTCTTGAACTCCTGACCTCAGGTGATCCGCCCGCCTTGGCCTCCAAAGTGCTTGGATTACAGGCATGAGCCACCACGCCCGGCCCTGAATATATTTTTAAGAGACATTTGTCTCTTTTACGAACACTGTATTTCTGTCTGTTGAAACCTCACTGGGGAAGCTCTGTGAAGCTAGGGAAGTGAAGCTCTGATTTCAGCAGACGGAAATCAAACCTAGTTGGTTTGATTCATTCATGCTCATTGTTGCTGAGCAGTCATCATGCCGGAGACATGGTGAGTGCTGTCGTGTGTACATTTCATCCCATTCTCAAAGTGGGAGATAAGTCGTTTTCCCCCCGTTGGAGCAGAGGAGTAGGGGGCTCGGCCGCAGGGTGGCTCTCAAGAAGGAGGTTCTGCGTGGCCCTACTTTGGACAGAAGTGCACTCCCTTCCTCACTAAGTCTTCAGTTGCAGCAGTCAGCCCTGGCCTCTGCAGGGGGACACTCTGAACGTCCTCGCTGTGCTTGTGTGTAGGCCTGGGGGTTTCTGACAGAAATCCTCTTTCTCCATAAACCTCGAGGGTCTTCCGTGCAGTTGCGGTCACAGGCCTGAGGGTGAACGTGTTGACTGCCGTGGCACGTGCCCAGGTCCCCGTTAGGAGTGGCTGGTGCAGCCTGTACTTCTCTTGGCAGCTCACTGACAAACGCGGTCAGTTGTCAAAGATGGGGCAGTCTTAAGCGAAGGAAAAGAAGCGGCTCTGGTGTCAGACCCTCACAGAGCAGGTGGTTTCAAATGTCAGGGTTTGAAAAGGAAATGTTGAGAACTAAGGAGAGAAGCAGGTGTCCAGTGCCTCTTCCTTGGGGGCTCTGGTGGCTTAGCCGCTTTTCCCCCAGGCACCCTGCTGCCAGCCCTCTTGTTCACTAGGCACTGAGCAGCCTTGGTGCTGGCACCCGGAAGACCCAAGGGCACAGGGCCTCCTGCCAGGAGGTTCCCACCAGCATCCTCAGGGCCGTAAGCTCCAACTCAGGTTTTTACTGAAACCTAAGTATCCTTCTCAGCCCTCCGGGGTCAGCCTTGCTGGAGCCACCTCAGTGTGTGGGACTGACCCTTGCCCTCCTGGGCCACAGTCATCCTGGGAGCCAGGCACTCCTTCTCAGATGACCTCTTAACTGTTTTTTGTCTTGTTCTAGACCAGCCACTGCATTATGTAGCTGTTACTGAAATTTGAGTTATGCAAAAACTGTTGCTGAATTTTTTTTTTTGTTTGTTTCTTTTTTTGTGTGTGTGAGAAAGTGCCTGCGGATGCAGAATTGTTTTCTGGTGTTACACTCTTACTGTTCAGATCTTCACACACACCAGACCCTGATGCTGGTTGTCTCCCTCCAGTGAAGCTTTATCTGAGCCATTGATAGAACTACCTGCCTTAGAGTGAGAACTAGAGGTAGTCAGCTGTGGGTCATGTGGCCTAATCCTAGTTCCTGTGCACATGCGCACAGACATGTGTCTGCCCTTTGGAGTCTTTTGGGATCTGAGTAACCGGATTGTTTTTAAGTCAAACAAGATACCTGGAGTTTCCCCCGCATGTGTGAGGCTCCTTCAGCAGGGCTGTGATGGCAGCTGAGTGGATGGAGATGGCTCTGGCTGTGCTCTGTGATCACAGAGCTGTCAACAGAAGAACCCACAGGAGATCTGATCTGGCCCTTGGTGTAGGGTGAGGGGAGTGTGTGCCACAGGTAAAATGCAGGCTGGCTGTCAGAGGCCAGCACCTTTTCCTGATTCAGGCTGTATGCTCACTCAGGTAGGTGGTATGATAGCCTTTTTATGGACGCCTGGCTTCAGGAAGGTAGCTAGCTGCCAACGTGGTGCTTGGGAAGGTGAGCCAGCCATTGGGGTGGGAGTTGGGAGCAGAAGGCCCTGGGAGGTCAAAAGGGTGGCCACAGCTGCTTGTTCAAAATATGAGACCTGCTGATCCTAAGCTATTAATCTAAACGTCTTAAACAAAGACGGAGATGGAAGGAGTGAGGATAGTGTTGATTCGTGTTTTTCCCGAAATGAGAAGTGGACTTGGAGTTTTCTATATCCAGGATCCTAGTTCCTGCGTTTTTTCTTGTCCTTATTAGCATTTTTTACTTTAAAAAATAAAAATATGCATTACGGTTGCCAAGTTTAAATTATTGGGATAAAATGCCCTACCACAGAAGTAAAACCAAAATAATGCTCATGTGATGTCCCTTGAGGTGGTGCGTAGGGGCTCAGGACCCTTGGCCACCTGCTAGGCAGGGAGAAGGCAGGGAGGGAAGGACTCCCTACTTGCACAGGACAAGCAGGGACGGGCCAGGGCGCACCATCTGAGTCCATCAGAGGCAGCTCTGGCAGATCCTCTTTGGAATAAGAATAGAAATGAATTTTTTATTTGAGGTCGGTTAAGTTTCTCTGAAATTCACATCAGTCAACACCCAGGTCACAGCTCCCTTTATTCGCTCTTGGTAGGAAGAAGGGAAAGCATTGAGAGAGCCCTGCCTTCTCAGAGCGCAGCTGGGCGGGCTCCCCGTCTGGCATGGAGGTGGGTGCAGGCCCAAGGCGCCCACAGCTCCTACCGTATCCTTGTTGCTTCTCTGCAGAGAATCTGGATGAGACTAGAGAACAGAAAGAAGAGAGTCCTCCAGACCAGCCTGCGGTCCCCCACCCGCCTCCCAGCACCCCCATCAAGCTGGAGGAAGGTGAGTTCTGGGTGGCAGTGGCTGCCCCGATGTGGGAGGGTGCACGGCTCATGCGCGCTGTGACTCAGTGTGGCGGGAGTTGTGTTAACACCAGTGCAGAGGTGTGTGCTTGCATCAACGCCAGGACGTGACACCTTCTCTCTCCTCCTGTACCGGTTCTGTCCTGGGTAACTCCAGGCAAAACAGATTTGTGAGCGAGCCGTGACGAGGTAGGAAGGCCGGCCTCAGGGGTCGGAACCCACCGTGGTTCCTGGTGTCCGCAGTGCCCGTTGCTCGCACACGCCTCGTGCCATGTTGTCATGCAGATCCCACCTCCGGAGGTGCCCTCCGCTGTGTGAGCCGCACGCCGGCTGTCTCAGCCACCGTGTGTCTGTGGTGTGTGATCCTGGGTGTCTGTCCCTCGGTCTCGTACATCTGTGTCTCTCGTGAAGCGCGTGGCCCTGCCTTTCTTCTTCTGTAACCCGATGGCTGTGACTGAATGCATAGATTCTCTCCTTGTGCTTTTCTCTTCCTGTGGCTGCGTCACAAGCAGGAGACAGCTGCGCTAGAGAGTACCTGTTACCCTAGTAAGTACCGGCCGCCTCCGCTCTCCGCCGGCGCCCTTTGCCTTGCCTCGTTCTCCTGCTGCTGTGTTGCTTATTAAGTTTTGTTTTCTGTTTATTTAAAATAAAAACAGAAAGCCCCTTTTTTGTACCCAGTCCCTTAGAGGCCTTCCCAGAAGCGGCTCAGTCACCTGAGCACTGTGCTGCCTTCAGTGGCAGCGCGCGCCTCCCTCACAACCTGTACACACCTAGGTGTGCCGCCGGGGCACTCTGGGCCTCAGAGGTTCTTACCTCCGGCCGTAGAGGGTCTCTTTGGATTGCTTGGTGGGAGGGTTTTACCACACTGGATCAGATGTAAGTGCAGCTTGGTTCAGACAGGGTGGGGCTCTGCCACCTGCTGTGTGGGGTCAGACTGCTTTGGAGCTTTGCTGAAGCTGGGACTGGGAATTGGAGGTGGGCAGAGGAGCGGATATTGGACCCTTTTAAAGCAGTGTGATGTTCGCTCAGATGATAGGTAGCTCTCCAGAGCGAGCACCCTGGGGCAGCCTCCCATCCTAGCATCAGCCGCACGGTGCCCAGCAGAACGGGCCCCACCTCCTCAGGGGAGAGGCGCCTGTGTGCCCACAGCCCTCTCCCCGGCCCTTAGGAAGTGTGGCTCTGAATTAGCCCAGGCAGCTGGCAGGGTGGTGGTGCTTCCAGCTTCCCAGAGGTAAAGAACTGAGGGTTTAGGGCCAGGGCCTCCTGTGCTGCTTCTAACCGCTCAGCTGACTCCCCCGGCCCTGATATGTGGCTTGATTTTTAAACACTAAACAGCTTGTGGTGCCTAACCTGTCAGTCGCTGGTAACTTTGTAGGCTGTTTGCAAATGCACAAAGCGGGTGCCCATGTGAGTGTAGAAGGAAGGTACCCCCAGGTCGTGTCCTTAGGGGCACTGTGCTCCCTCACAGATGGCCACTCCTGACGCTGGCTGGAGTTTCTGCCCCCACTCCTTGCCATACAGGCCATCTCTTTCCTTTTAATTAACTTCCAGCCTAAACGGCTTTTTGGATGTTGACATCACTCACGTGTGTGAGAGTTAAGCACGATTTTCTACTGGCTGTTTTAGGGGGAGACCAGGTGTTGTAGACCCAAGCTTAGACTTAACTTTAAGACTACTAGTACATGCCCTCAGGGCGACCAGGCAGCCTTCTCTTCACATGATGACAGCGGGACGTCCTATGTTAGCTGTCCTTAGCTCATGATGCTGTCTTTCCAGCGGGGGGACCCAGGCTGGGACGGGGTGTGGTGTTGTCAGCACACTGCCCCCCAGAAGGAGCTAAAAACTGCCCCAAGACCAAGTCCGTGTTTTGCGATACTAGCTCCATCCAGCCTTGCAGTAGAGTAGACCATAGTTTAAGCTTCTTGTCTTAGTAAAAATCCATAGAGTAAGATGGCAGTTTCCTGTGCGGGGAGCCCCCATCTCAAGCTGCCCGTTTTGATCTGGGCAGGAACCCTTAACGCCATCTCTCACCTCACCCACCAGACCTTCTGCCAGAGCCGACTACTGGAGATGACAGTGATGCCGCCACCTTTAAGCCGACTCTCCCCGATCTGTCCCCTGATGAGCCTTCAGAAGCGCTTGGCTTCCCAATGTTAGAGAAGGAGGAGGAAGCCCGTAGACCCCCAAGCCCCACTGAGGCCCCTACTGAGGCCAACCCCGAGCCAGCCCCAGCCCCGGTGGCTGAAGAGCCTGCCCCCTCAGCTGCTGAGGAGGGGGCTGCTGCGGACCCTGGCAGCGATGGGTCTCCAGGCAAGTCCCCATCCAAAAAGAAGAAGAAGTTCCGTACCCCGTCCTTTCTGAAGAAGAGCAAGAAGAAGAGTGACTCCTGAAGGCCCTGCGCTAACACTGTCCTGTCCGGAGCGACCCTGGCTCTGCCAGAGTCCCCGACTGCGTCTCGTGCTCTGTCCTTGTGTAATGGAATGCAAAAAGCCAAGCCCTCCGCTAGCTAGAGCTCCCCCTCACGTGACCAGCCCTGTGCGTCCCGGGGCTGACCGAGTGTGTGCTCTGCAGCCCTGCCCCACCCTGCCCCTTATCCTCTCAGCCTCAGCTTCTGGGGAAGACGTGCTCTCCCCACAGGTAGGAGGCACTAAGTCATGGTTCTGGCTGGAAGGTACTAGAGGCTTCTGCCAGTTTTGGCTACAGGTGTCACCCTCCTGAGCCTTCACCTCTCCCGCTGTCCTACCTGTTACGAAATCACCACATTCTGTTTCTGCTTGGCTTCCCCTCCACCCTAAGGTCTCAGGTGACGGGCTGAGATCCCTGGCTTCATGTGGCATTCTCTCTGATCTCACTTACATCTATATACAAAGCCTTGGTCCCATGAAAACACTTGTGTGCCCACCAGCGGCCTTGAAGAGGCAGGTCTGGGCCAGATGCTGGGCAGGAAACGCCAGCAGCAGATGGGCTTGTGTGCACCCAACACGACGCCGTGCATGGTCTGACCAGTGATCCCTCGACCAGAACCACATTCAGGGGCTCAGTTTCTTTTTCACTCGGGTCTCTGGATTCCTGTCAGGAGGGGGAGAGTCCTTTCTAGAATTTTCTTCCAGCAGGTTTATAATTTAGCTTACGTTTTTGACTGTGAACATGCACAGGCTGCTTTTTGCTTTTGTCTTTCCAGACCCCGCAGTAGAGCACTTTTCACTTACTTGGGGGAGGTTTCAGGGAATCTGTTATCACCTTAACTTGGCCAGAAAGATGCCCTAGTTGTGATAAAAGGTAACTTGAGGTGGAGGGCGGCCCCAGGGCCTCTCGACATCTCCGTCCTCCCTTCGCTCCTTGGCTGGTAACTGTTACTTTCACTTCCCTGGAAAAGGGCTCAGAGCTGCTGAGCAAGAACTGGAGGGTGATCCATTTCAGGAGCTGCCTCAGTACCAGCCTGACTACGTGCAGGCAAGCTTGTCTGGGACAGGCCCCTGGTGGAGCTGGTGCCAGATGTAGGCTAGGTCCTGGGCATGACGGGCTAAGCCACTTTGGGTCCCACCGATTGGACGGCTGTGCAAGCACCAGGCTGCTGCATGGCACTGACCGCTGCCTGGAGCTTCTCTCTGAGCCGCAGGGCCTGCTACGCGGGCAAGCGCACTGCTTTTCTCATGTGTTGTTTTGTTGCCAAGGCAGAATGAAAGTCCTTAACCGTGGACTCTTCCTTTACCCCTCCTTTTATCCCTTCCTTTATCCCACATATGCAATGACTTTTAATTTTCACTTTTGTAGTTTAATCCTTTGTATTACAACACGAAATATAGTTGCATATATGGACACAGACTTGGAAGGACAGGTCGTGAGTGTCCTTTCTCCATTGTAACATGTTTTACTCACAAATAATAAAATTCTTTAAGCAATTATTTCCGTGTCTAAATCTGGGAAGCAGTTTTACATTTTCATTATTTCTTTGTTCCCAAGTTTGTCTCCTGTGCTGAAAGGAGACCTCTGAGTGTTCATGTCTTGATGTCATCTGCAGCTACGGGAAGACGTGGCACGCCAGCACTCCCGTTGTCCCTCCCCATGGGAACTCAAGGTGGTGAGGGAGCTGCTGGCCTGTCCTTGTGCCATGGTCCCAATCTCACGGTCAGTGTGTGTTCATGATGTCTGATGGGGAAGGCTCTGTGCTGGGGACAGCTTGCCAGGGTGTGGGGCACACTGCCAGATGCCACCTGGTCAGTGCTGATCCCAGCTTTGGAGGGGCCTGCCTGAGTCCCCAGACTGCCACTGTGCAGAGGGGGAAACTGAGGGTCTCGAAGAGCCTCGGACCCTTCTGGTCAGTGGAGCCGTTCATTCAGCTCCAGCGGCCTCTCCTGGTGAGGGTAGTGAGGCACAGCTATGTATGGAGAAAGGCACTTCTTTTGGTATAAAATAATAGCTGCTTTATTTTTGTCATCAGAAATCTGGTGCATAGTTTAAAAAAACAAACAAACAGAAACCTGGACAGCCTTGCAGTGCTACTGCTTGGAGTCATAGAGGAATGAGCCCAGAGGAGCTGCCGAGGCCTCCTGCTGGGGGGCCGGCCCCCACCCACTGGATCTCTGGACTGGGAAGGAGGAGGGTCAGGCAGCGGGCAGGGGCCTGGCCCAGGCTTCCACTCCCTGCCTGGCACCCGCAGCCTGGGAGCAGGGGCTCAGCTACTCAGCCTTGAGCATCTGTGCCGGACAACTCAGCTTCCGCAGGAGGAGGAAGGGGAGCAGGAAAAGCCCAGACCACGCGGTGAAGCAGGCCTGGGCCCCAGCCAGCCAGTACACTGCAGAGAGACGGCAGCGTTACCCAAACACCGGGAGGGCTGGCACTGCGGAGACAAGAGCAGGTACCCAGCCCCCAGCCTGCCCCAGCACCATCCTACACCCTCACCTGAGGCGGCCACCAGGGGCCCCGCAGCCCTAGCCAGAGCGCCTAGGCTGCGCAGTGTGCCCATGACTGTGCCCTTCTGCCCTGGCGAGCCTGTGGGGAGAGATGATGCAGTCAGGGGCCACTGCCCTTCTCCCACCTGGGTGGCTTCAGCTGAGGGAAGGGCGCTCACCATAGCCAGCGACCACAGAGGACAGGCAGGGCACCACAACTGCAGCGGCTGGTGGGAGACATCGAGGTGGCGCAGTCAGCCCAGGGGAGGGTGCAAAACCCTGCCCCTGCTGCCCATCATCGGATCCCCTGCCAGGGCAGGGCCACTCACCAAAGGAGTAGAGCAGCAGCCCCAGGCCCAGCATGGGCAGAGAATGGCCCCAGCCGATGAGAAGGAAGGCAGGCACCAGCAGCAGGAGGGCCTGCGGGTGGGCACGCTGGCCTCAGCATAGCCCGCACCTTGCAGGGCTCCAGGGACCACCTGCCACCCGATTTGGAGGAAGCTCCCTACCCGCTTCACAGCTGCGACTTCCCCGCCAGGGTGGATCCGCCGGGCATAGGCACCCTGGATGGTGGCCATGGTGAGGCCAATAAGGAAGAACATCTTCCCCTGCTGCAGGCTGGGAGTGGGCGTGTTAGTGCCCAGCCCTGCCGGCTGACCCTGGGGCAGGGCCACCTGGGGCAGGGCCAGGGTGAGAGTGGCTAACAAGGCTTCCTGGGGGTGGGGGTTGGGAGGGTCATCCCTTAAGCAGGGGCATTAGTTTAGGGCGACAGCAGGCCATCCCCAGATGGGGACCCACCTGCTGAACTGGAAGCGCTGGTGTGTGAGGAAGCTCAGTGTATACTCCAGGCCCGAGAACAGGAAGAGGTAGAGGAAGTAGACGAGGCCCAGGCGACGCAGGCTGCTAAGCCCTGGGGAGAGGTGGAGGGCGCTGGGAAGGCAACCACAGCCGGGAAGGGCTCCACACGGGCAACCCGAGGGAGAGCAGGCTGCACACTTGGGTGGGTCGGGTCCTTACTGTCTCCAGCAGGTGGGTCCTGGCCATGAGCGACAGCGGAGAAGCGCAACAGGGCCAGGGGGCTGAGCAGATCGGCAGCACCGCGGAACCCCAGGGCGATAGAGGGTGCCTGTGGGGATGGGATTGGAGAGCCTGCAGGAGCAGCTGCTGGCCTGGCAGCCCAGGGACAGATCGCCTCTGCACCTCACAAGGTGCCACAGGGGACTGTGGCCTCAAGAGCCCCAACACCAGGAGAGAGCAGCCCAGCCTCCCTGGCATCTGGGGCTGGCACACAGGGGCATCCTACAGAGCTATGGAACCAAGCCCCCAGCCCCTGGGCCTGTCGGTCCAGACCACAGCCCTACCCGTTTCTCCACGGGCAGCGTCTCCGGCAGGAAGCAAAAGATGAACAGCAGGTCAGAGGCTGCGAAGAGTAGGGCAAACCAGGGTGCCATTTCTACGGGCAGGGAGGCTCCAAGCATAGGGCCTAGGGTGAAGCCCAGTGAGAAGGCCACCCCGATGACCGCCTAGAGAAAAGACCACCTGAGCTGTGCAGGAAGACCCCAGGCCCAGAAGTCCCCACCCAAACCCCACAGGTCCAGCCTGTGCACTTACCATGCCTTGGCTTCGGGCCAGAGGCGAGCCCAGGTCAGCAACGATGGCTGTGGAGAGGCTGACGTTCCCCTTGCTGATGCCCCCAATCAGCCTGGAGGCCAGGAAGGCTGCAAAGCTCCGAGAGGTGGCCCAGACGGCATACGAGGTGGCCACACCCATCTGCCCAGAGGCAGGGGCCAAGGGGCATGGGCGGTCACTTAAGGCCAGGAGTGGCTCAGAGTGGGGCTTGGCAACCCAGGCAACACCCCTCAACCCTGCGCTATTTCAAAGCACCTGAGGGGCACTTGTGTTCTCAATGCCTCCCTAGGGGCCAGGAGCAGGTCCTTGAAAGCCTGGCTGTACAAAAGGAGCCACTGGTCCCCAGAGAACCTCCTCCAGGATGTGATGACGGCCAACCAGTGGCCTTGAGTGGCCCACAGCCACCTCCCTCTCCCCACTGCCCCACCTAACCCCACGGGGCTCCTGGCTGCATGGGTGGAGGCTCCCCCATGGCACCTAGATCCAGGGACATACCAGGGACAGCAGCATCATGGGGCGCCTCCCCAAGCAGTCAGAGGTGGCCCCAGTGAGGGGTGCAGAGAGAAACTGCAGGACAGAGAAGGCCGAGCCAATGAGACCTGAGAGAGAGATGTCACTGTCATGGGGATGCCTTGCACCACGAGCCGTGGTCTCAGGGCCCTCAAAGCCAATGTCCAGCTCCGTCCTGAGGGTCCAGCCATGCTGAGCCGCACACTCATAGGCCACGGCCCTTGAGCTGAGGCAGCCCCAGTGGAGAGATGAGAAAGAATATGGACATGACACGCAGAGGCAGGGGATCATGCCCAGAAGCCAGATGTGTGGGCAAGGGCTCCAGATTGATGCCAGCCCAGGGAGTGGGAAGGGAAGGATCTAGAATTGAGAAGGGGCCTGGTCTGGAGATAAGACCCTAGAGGGCCTGCCAGGGGCACAGAACCAGCCATACCTCCGAACAGGACGCTGTTGTACCTCTTCTCCACTGGCATCCCGATGGCGGTGGCAAACCAGTCCACCCCGCGCTGCCAGGAGCCATAGAGGGGATCCTAGGGGATGAGGAGGCACAACAAGGACTGGGGAGGTCCGATGGGCCTGGGGGCCTGGGGGCACTGTGGGCCGCAGGG
Source organism: Cacajao melanocephalus (assembly GCA_963573385.1). NCBI lineage: Eukaryota > Metazoa > Chordata > Mammalia > Primates > Pitheciidae > Cacajao > Cacajao melanocephalus. The sequence goes on from CAUYLG010038899.1 coordinate 43,484, forward strand.
CAAGTACTCACGTGGGTACGGCCGTGGCTCTCCAACAGCCCGGGCAGCAGGGGCAGCAGAAGCGTGAAGGCCAGGAGGTCCAGCAAGAGGCCAAGGAAGATGACGGTGACCACACGGCGTTCCGGCGGCTGCTGGCGGATGGGTGGGCGCGGGGTACAGCCTCCACCCCCTCCCCATCCCATGGTGGCTGCTCCAACCTGGCCTGGCTGGGATGCGGCAGGTCGGGTGAGGGGGGGAAGCTGAGTCCTGCAGGGCCTGCCATACCCCCACCCCCGATAGCCGGCGAGCACCCTACAGGGGCTGATGGCAGGGGCTCCGGCCTACCCGACACGGGCCGTTCTGGGCTGCGTGAAGCCCCTGCCCCGACCCAGGCAGCAGGAAACGAGGGCTTCGGGGGTTGCGAAAGAAATCGCAGCCGCAAAGGCAACTGTCCAGGTCCCGAGGGCCCGGGATGAGGACGTCGCGGTCGCGGCCCCACCCCGCCTCACGGCCACGCCTCCCACGCCCTCCTAACAGAGCGGGAGAGGCAACTTAAGGCCGGGGGATCCGAACCCCAACCCCAGCCCGCGGGCCCAGATCCAGGCCCCTGTCCCAGGCTCCGCCTTCTTGGTGGGGACCATAGCGTACACACCGGACGCGGGAGCGCCCCCAACCCACCACCCCGCGCTCCCCCAGTCCCGCCCCCCACAGCCGCCACCCCGCACGTCCCCGGTCCAGCTCCCCATCCCCGCGCGTCGCCGTCCCGCCCCGCACCTGCCGCGGCTGCGTGCTCGGGACCGACGTCGCGGAACTCAGCGCCAGGCACGCTGCCGGGGGCGGGACGGCCCCGCCCGGCCCCGCCCCGCCCCGGAAGTGACGAGCATCTCGGTACGTCCTCTTCCGGCCGGAGGCAGTGGCGGGTTTCGCGTGGGTCTCGCGGCTCGCTGATCGGGTGTGGATTAGCAGCGCCCTGACCCGAGCGGAAGAGCTGTCGAGGCGAGGACGGGCCCCGCGTGACCCCGAGGCCGAGACTCCCGGCCTGGCCCCCTTGGGCCCACGCCACCCGCCCAGCGGAGCGGAGTCACGGGCCTGAGGTGTGGGTGCGGGGCCTCAGGCGAGCGCTGGCGCAGCCTCTGCCCCACGCCTCTGCGCCCTGCGGGCCTGGTTCTCCTGGTGGAAGAACCGCGGGCTTCGAGGCCCCACCCCGAGGGGCTGACTCCTGCCACACGTACAGCGGCAGCCTCGGGCCTGGGGTGGCAGCACAGCCACTCTGCTCGGAGCTCGTGGGCTGACCGGCTGTCTCTGTCCAGCTACTTTTTCTGTGTCTGCTGCTGAGCCTGAAGTCCCAGGACAGGCGGCCGAGGAGGAAAGATGGTGTGAGTTAGGTGGACAGAGACAATGAAAGCCACAGGACCCGGTTGGCACTTTTTCGGCGGCCTGGGCCTGCAGCCCCGCTCCCTGGGTCACCCGAAGAAGGAGGTGGCGCTCTTGCCGGGCACAGAAACACCTGGCCCAGCACTGGAGGAAACGGTCCCCCTGGGCTGGAGGAGCTTTGGGCCTGGCTGCTGCCCGTGCCCCAGGGCCAGCACTGACGGAACCGCGCCGACGCCTGGCCTGCAGCCAGATCCCACCTCCCTCCCACCTTCTAAAATGCCCGCGGATCTCTTGTGGCGGACCCCAACCAGATACACATGGGGAAAGCAATCAGATGGCACACATTCTGCCTAATAGATGCAGTTTTCCACCTGCAGCCAAAAAGGCAACCTGTCATTAGCTCTTTCCCCAGAGAACAGGCATCCCTATGAAACTGCCAGTGCAGAATTGTAACAGACAAATGAAAGAGATCTGACCTAACGAGCCCCGTCTTGCTTATAACCTCCAGGCTGTCCTTGTTCATTCCTGGGCATAGGCTGAACTAATTTTGGGAGGAACTTAGTTTAAGACGAAGATGCTAACAGCACTTTTCCAAAAGAAACCTTTCCTGGGGTCTAGACTCCCTTTGCGGGATTAAGAGATGAGCCACAAGGTTAGAAATTAAGGTTTAGGAGTCATGCAGCTGGACGCTGCAGGATTCTGACCCTTCCCAAACTGCTGCTAGGGATAACATGGCTACTGTAAAGCCCAAGATGACTGAGATATTTTGTGACCCTCCCTGCGCTTGATGAATCAGCTGGCACCACCTAGGCTCTTCCGATCTTTTGGCCCCCACCCCGAGAACAGCTTTGAATCCCTGCTTTCATCTCTGACCCAGCCAGTCAGCACTCCTGACTCACTGGCTGCCCCCACCCACCAAGTTATCCTTAAAAACCGGCGCAGTGGCTCTCGCCTGTATTACCAGCACTTTTGGACACGCGAGGTGGGTGGATCACGAGGTCAAGAGATAGAGACCATCCTGGCCAACGTGGTGAAACCCCATCTATACTAAAAATACAAAAATTAGCTGGGTGTGGTGGTGCGCACCTGTAGTCCCAGCTACTCGGGAGGCTGAGGCAGGAGAATTGCTTGAACCTGGGAGGCAGAGGTTGCAGTGAGCCGATATCACACCATTGCACTCCAGCCTGGTGGCAAAGTGAGACCCTATTTCAAAAAAAACCCTCTAATCTCCAAATGCTCAGGGAGACTAATAATAAACTCCTGTCTCCTGCACAGCTAGGTCTGCGTGAATTACTTTTTCTCTATTGCAAATGCCGTCTTGAGCTCTGTCTAGGTAGCAGGGAATGTGAACCCACTGGGTGTTTACACCTTTATTCATGCTTCCAGGTAGATCGCCCGCCCTCTTCAATGCCAGCACATTCTGTCCTGAATGGATAGCAAGGCCTCAATGGAGAGCCTCGTGCTTGATCTGGTCCCACTTTTTTCTGTCCTGTTCTTTTCCTCTTTGCTTGGACAGTTGGGCGACTGCCCCGAGTGCAAGGGCTTGGTGAATTAAAGTGGCAGTAGCCGTGTGGCAGAGAAAATGTGTAGGTGGGTGAAACCCTGTAGCCATTGGTGTTATTGGCATCCTGGGCCTACGCAGTGACAAGGTGGATAGACAGCCAGCCTAGCTGGTGGATGTGACAACCCTAGACCCTTCTAGATTTGTGGACCCACGCACCTGCCAGACCTGTCTCCGAGCCATCCTGGGGAGGCTGGGTAAGATGCCTCTGTCAGGGCCTGGGCCTCATCTTCAAGCTGCCAGCATCAGCCCAGCTGCCACCAGGGCTCTCTGTCTTCCTCTCTCCAGAGGGAGACTGGCTGGATCTGAGCTCCAGGCCTATCAGTCAGCGCAACCGTGGCAGTGACTGCCTCTCACACGAGGACGACTCGTGCTGCGCTCCAGCCGTGGCCTCAACACCTCTCAGCGAGCGCAGAGCCAAACTCCTCATTCTCCCCAGCAACTTCTTCCTTGTGATAGATCCCACACCCCCCTCAGAAGCCAGAACTGGGTCCTTGTCACCTTCCTCACCTCCCCAAGTTCTAGTCTGACTAATCCTCACATCTCACCATGGTCACTGCTGCGGCTAGACGTGACCTCAGTGATGCTGCTTCATGCACACTCTAGGGCAGGCTGGTCACAGCAGGACCTGGTGTGGTGTGAACTTGAGGCTGAGCTTCTTTCCTGGGATGCTGGCTAAGGACGCAGGCACTGTGCTCGCCCTGGCTTGTAGCCCCACAGGGGCTCTGTAGTCCCCTGGGTCATGCTGGCCTGCAAGACCATATGCTGTATTGGTGCAGGGAAACCTACTTCAGCACCTCCCTCAGCAAGGTATCCGGTCCCAACACGCCTTGCACTGTGAGGACGTGGCAGTGGCATCCGGGGTATGGCTCCCTGGCCGGCTTGTGGAGTTCAAGGGGGTCATTACTTCTTACAGCTCACAGGCCCTCCTTGGTCCAGCAAGCATGAGGGCTGACCTCCCTCGGTTAGTGCAGGGTAAAAGCACTTGGAAAAGCTGTCTCATCCCTAACTTCCACATCCGACTCTGACCTGAAACCACATCCCAGGTCGGCACAGACACAACCCAGCCTCCTCCCACCTCCACAGTGCAGTGTCCCCGATGAGGACCCAGCACCCAGAAGCATCTGCTGAAGGACAGAAGGACAAGGCCGACTGTGGCTGTTCCAGCAGGGGGACTACGGGCGACTTTTCCCCTTCTCTGATTTCTAAGCTACTTGCAAACTTGTCATTTATAATTGAAAATGTAATTTACCTCACAGTCTAAATTCTACACATGAAGGCCAATGTCCACAGTTGACAAAAATTACACTGGCCAGAATCCCCAGGGCCCAATCCTGGCAGTATGAACTGAGGGTGTCTGGAAGCAGTGAACCAGTCGCAGCTGACACCACGCAGACCGCTCCGTCCAATGTTTAACAGGAACAAACCGCAGGTGGGGGAAAAAAAATCACACCAACATTACAGCATTTATTACTTAAAAAAAGTATTTTTTTGGCTGGACACTGTGGCTCACGCCTGTAATCCCAGCACTTTGGGAGGCTGAGGCAGGCGGATCACCTGAGGTTGAGAGTTCAAGACCAGCCTGACGAATGTGGAGAAACCCGTCTCTACTAAAAATATAAAATTACCCAGGCATGATGTTGCATGCCTGTTAATCCCAGCTAACTGGGAGGCTGAGGCAGAAGAACCACTTGAACCTGGGAGGCAGAGGTTGTGGTGGGCTGAGATTGCCCACTGCACTCCAGCCTGGGCAACGAGCAAAACTCCATCTCAAAAAAAGAAAAAAAAAAGTAGTATTTTTTTAAGCAACAGGGTCTTGCACCGTTGCCCAGGCTGGAGTGCAGTGGCTCAATCACGGCTCACTGGAAGCTTGGACTCAGCTCGAGCAGTCCTGCTTCAGCCTCCGAGTAGGCTGGGACTAACACGTGCGTGCCACCACACCTGGCTAATTTTAAAATTATTTTGTAGAGATGATGTCTCCCTGTTTCCCAGGCTGGTCTTAAACTCCTTGGCTGAAGCGATCCTCCTGCCCTGGCCTCCCAGAGTGTTGAGACTGCAGGTGTGAAGTAAGGTACAGTGTACTTCCTTGCCTAATTTATAAAATGTCACTTATTTTTTGAACTTTTTCCTCTTCAGAGCCTTCCATTCACCTTCCTGTGTAGCCAGGCTGTTAAAAAGCTGCTTTACTTTCCGCTTTCTTTCCGCATCCCTGAAAGAAACAAAAGGCAAATGCCCATTTTTCGATTAGTTCTTGGAGGACGTCTTGCCCTCTCTCTTCCACATCAGAAGCACGTTAGCCCACAGCGGCCACGTTCAGTTCACAGAGGGGGAAGCGAAGGTGCCCGGCTCCAGCCCCTGCCAGGGCCACACTGTGGGATGCCAGTGCCCAGTGCTCTGCCCAGGGCCACACAGCACCAAAGCTGAGCCACCCCACAGTCGTGTCGGCACACACACGTCCCTCACCTTTCCATGATCTCGGAGAGCTGCATCCTAGCCAGGAACTGGGTGTCCTTGCGGAGTTCGCGAACAGCCCCTTTGAACTCCCGCCTGTGTTTGTGGATCAGCCTCCTCCTTTCCTGCTCCTCCTTACTACTGCCTTGTTTTCTTCCAAACTCGAGGCTGCAATCAGAAAGCCACTGTTAAGGAAGCAAGAGTCTGTCCCCACCTCTTGGCCAGAGCCTGCTCGGGAGTGTGGCTTCGCCCGAGCCGTCTGCTCAACCACAGAACCGGCAGATGTCCCCCCTCAGCTCCCACTGAGGCCAGTCCCGGCCTCCCAGGGAGACGCTGCCAACACCCACACTTTGACCAGCCGGGGGGTGAACAGCTTTAGCGGCACGGGCCTGCTCTTCTCACAGGTCAGCGGCTGGCAGAGCGGCTTCTGGCTTTCCATTTCCGTCAGTGTGCTCTGACACAGCTCCTGAAACACACGAAAACCCCGACGCTGCGACGACTCGCCCACTGCATGCCCTGAGCTCCACACACGGGTTCTGCGGCGTCAAGGCGGTGTGAGGACAGTACCGTGACCTCCCGCAGCAGCAGGGTGCCCTTGCTATGCACCGCCGGGGTGAAGCCAAGGCTGTGGCTGCTCAAGGCCTGGCACAGCTGCAACAAGCAAAGCCAGTGTTTCTGATGAGGGAAGGGCCCGTGTGCTGGCTCCCGAGCACTCTGAAAGGAGGGGTTCTCGCGACTCTGTGACAGCGGGCTTGTCTGCTCTGTGCCCCAGGGACCCGGCCGGGACTCTGTGACAGCAGGCTTGTCTGCTCTAGCTCCAGGGAACAGGCCGGAAGTGGGCCGAGTTGCTGTCCTCATGGAACGCTCATCCTAGTGGAGCAGAGGCAAGGACGGCGTAACGTGCCGAGGGGTCAGTACCACGGAGAAGACACAGGGAGCATGGCCCAGTGTGGGCCAGAAAAGGCCTGACTTCCCAAGGGCGTGGCACGAGCAGCATGGCTGTGAGGAGTTCCAGGTGGGGAGAAGAACAACTGCAGAGACGGAGCAAGGCCTGCAGAGGCCAGGGCGCATGAGGGGAGGGCACGAGGCAAGGCTGCCAGGGCCAAGTATGCTATGCTGGTGGTGCAGAGCACCCCTGGGGGGGTAGCTGCGGACAGGGCATTGATGCCTTCGTCCTCAGCAGCATCCTGGGCCAGTGCGGGCCGGCGGGGGCCGGGGTTGGGGCAGGATGAAAAGCACAAGGCATAGCCATGTCAAGCAGGAACTGGATGCTGGGCACAGCTGTCAGGGCCATGGTGAAAGGCAGGGAGACAGTGGCCATAGGTGAATCTGGAGCGGCCTTCAGGCAGACCTGAGCAATCTGCAGGGTACAGGATGTGCCCCGGATTAAAGACTAGTTCTTGGCCGGGCGCGGTGGCTCACACCTGTAATCCCAGCACTTTGGGAGGCCGAGGCAGGCTGATGACGAGGTCAAGAGATCAAGACCATCCTGACCAACGTGGTGAAACCCCGTCTCAATTTAAAAAAAAAAAAAAAAAAGACTCGTTCTTAGGTCCAGCTGAGACTGTCCCTCGGGGACTCCTGTCATCTGGGCAGGATGGTGAGACCATCCTCGGAAAACCTGTTGGGACTGCAGAGCGCGGTGCAGAGCCGGCTGTCAAAGCCTGGCAGGGCTGACCCCTGGGTGCTGGCGCAGCCTCCATGCGGCCTCTGGGAGGTGGCACCCAAGGTGACAGTTCCCAGCGACGGCCCAGATGCAGCGTCTGCTTTAATCCAGCCCCGCGCTGCTCACTGTCACTGCCCGCTCTATTGATTTTGACTTCCCTTTCCTGTCTGTGACTTTGCAAAGATGTGTCGACTCTAGAGCCGCAGCCTCAAACACCTAAAAATGTCCGCCAGCGTGGGCCCAGATCAGGGTCATGTCTGAGCCCAGGCAGAGCACCCTCGTGGCCAGGACACCTCACCTGGAGCTCCCGGGGGTGGCTGCATTCCGCCAGGTGGTCTGCAAGGAGGGCACGGAGAGGCGCCATGATGGCGTGGAAGGACGGCAGGGCTCCGTACATCAGCACGCAGCGCTTCAGCAGGGCCAGGCCCACGGCCACGCAGGACAGTCTGTGAGGGCAGGAGGTGAGAGGAGGTCCAATTTGTTCTATCTGTCACTGACAAAACCAGTATCGTGGCAAAAAGGAACTCCCCCATTCCTACTAGGCTGAAAAATCAAATGTGGTCACCGCAGCCTGCCAGGGTTGGGCCACACCCTTGTGGGCAAGGCAGGCTCAGCATCAGCCCTCAGCACAGGAGGGAAACTGGGTAACACAGTACCAGCTGGGAAGGGGTGGCTCCATTCTTCGTTCCAAATTATGATTTGTGAAATCAAGCAAATATATTTTGAAAATGAGAAAAAAAAAGGGGACACCAAGCCAACATGCCCCAGAAAGGCTTTCGCCCTCCATAAAACCAAACAGCCAGGGGCGGCAGGTTAGCTAAGAGCATCACATGTGAAAGCATCCGTGGCTTCTCCTGCCTCCCCGAGGTGGGGTCCGCACACACACCGGATGTGATTGGCCTCTGTCGAAGTCGGGGCCCTCCGTCCACTTGCCCAGCGGAGGGGGAGGCTGCTGCACTGCCACGTGGCCGCGTCCTCTTTGTCAGATACCACGAGCAGTTCCGAGTTCTTCCCACGCGCTCTGAAAGGGTGCACCAGAGTGGAACCTGAATTCCAAGTGCGACAGGACAGAGAGGGCCTGAACGTTACTGGGCTCCCAGCAGGCCCTGCAACACCAAGCCCGTGGAAGTTCACTGTAATTGACGCACGCTGATTTGTATGTTTCCGGGCTGTGCCGGACACTGAGGGTTTCAGTGTGGGCAAGGACACCTTGGGAGGGGAAAGCTTTGGCTGAGTGCCTGACCATGCCTGGCCGTCTCGAGGCAGACTTCCTGGGGCCTACTAGACACCACACGGGGCTGATGAGGCACTCAGGCCACAGCCGAGAAAACACTGAAGTCCCTGCCCCTGTGAGGGAGACAGGTAGTGCACAACACCCAGAGAGGCAAATGAGCCAGACACAACACGAGAAAGGACAGTAGGGGGTGGGAGGTAGATGGGAGGGTCAGCCGGGGTGAGGGTGAGGAGCGGGAGAGGCCTGAGGGGGCAGACATCAGCAAAGCCCTACCGGACATTAACCACAAGAACGGACATTAACCACAAGAACGGCAATCCAGGCTGAGGGTGTGGCTGCGGGGGGAGGGGCAGGGCGCAGGGGCCAGGCCGAGCGAGAGGGCAAGGCGGTGGGTCAGGCCCTGTCCACACTCCCTCAAAGCCGAGATGCCTGCCCCCTCCATGACTCCACCCGTGCCCGGCCTGTTCCGTTGCAGCCCTTCACACACGGGATTGCAGCCATCTGCAGGTGGCTTCTCCAAGGCATGGGGCACTCAGGGCAGCCATGCCCCTCCGGCACCCAGCACCAAGCCTGATAAGAGCATCAGGGCCAGGGGGTGGCAGAATGGGAGCCCTGAACCCCTCCTGGAAGGGACTCTGCTGGCCACGCGAATGACACCACAGCACCTGCTTCTCGGGTCAGTCCCTGGACATGCAGGCGCTCAGCACCACATAGCGAGCTGGAGACAGAGGGCGGGGGTCTTAGCCTTGAGGTCCAACCTCTGGTGAGGCTGGGAGAGGCATCCACAACACGGAAGGGCTCGGGGCAGGGGGTGGAGAGTGCAGCAGCAAGTGCTGAGGAAGTGTCCAGGAGCGGGGCTGGCGGCGGGGCACGGAGGAGCACAGGGGCAGGGAGAGGGCCTGGGAGGGCAGCCCGCGTGCAGACTGCTCCTCGTCCCAACACTGCTCATTCAGAGGGCTATGGAAGCGACACAGCAGCGCCACCCGTGTGAGCCACACGAGAGCTTTCACACTGCCTTGTCGTCACGAGAGAAAGTAAAAAGAGTGATTTTTAACAATAGATCTAACCCAAAGTACCAAAATATTATGATTTAACATATAATACAAAAAATTAAGATATTTTATGTATTTCTGGTAACCCCGCACATGGGCACTGAGGAAGGAGAACTGTCCAGACCCCAGGCACAATTAGTGCCTGAAGAATATCTTAGTTATAGTGTTATTCCTCAGCTATTTCCTTTATATAATCCTTTATATAATCCTTTATATATAATCATATATTAGTTTATAGAATTAGTGTCTGAAGTGTAACTTACCGCTTACATGTATCTAGCTTATATAATCATACTTAATACTTATACCTAGTATGCTTAGTTCCATATCATCTTTCTATATAATCATATAGGTATTGTAGTCGGAGCTGTACTTACACATTTAGTGCTGATTTCTATAATCCTTCTATATAACCAGATAGTAGTTTGTAGTAGGAGGAATGCCTAGAGCAGTCACAGAACAGAAGCAGTACATTGGAAAACAGTCAGACCAGGACAAGAACCAAAGACCCAGGCGGTGGCGTCCCTGCCTGAAAGGGCATACGCTGTATGGCAGGCTTGGAACAAGAGCCTCTCCTCCTGATAAAGGAGTTGTAGCACCTTGCATCCAGTTCCTGAGGAAAGTAGGCCTCAGTCCTGAGATTCTGCAAATAACCAAGGGAGAAGAACCCCTCTGGTGTGAGCAGTCACGGTGGCTGTACACCCTGTCAGCCTTTTCTCGCTTCTATGCTAGCTTAAATCATCCTCCCATAAATATCTTAAGAGCACAAGTCTGTCAGCTCCCACTGCATTGGCTTACAGCATCCTTCTATTAGAAACCCTTTGAAGTCTCCAGCTCCCAGATAAGTGCTGCGCACGACACCTGTTGCACACAGCCCACCTCCTTGCCTCAGTGACCTAATGGGGGTGGACCCCTTTTGGGCGCATAGCATGGTCCCCTACTGCGCATGGCCTACCTTTCTGCCCAGGTGACATAATGGGGTGGCCCCCTCGCCTGTCACTTACGTGATTATGTATGCCCTATCACTAAGCCTATAGATGACCTCACTCATAACCCTGCCCCCCTCTGCCTTGTACCCAATAAGTACAGACGCTTCTGCACATTCGGGGCCTCGCCCGTCTCCGCTCACAGGTGGCGTGGCCCCAAGCCCAACTGCTCTTCTCCAGTTCTTCAGTGTCCTGTCTCTTTACTTCTTGGATCCTGCACCTCAGCACAGCATAAGGGACACCCCATGACCCTGTTGCGCCAACAGCCCTACATCTGGCACTAAGTCTTCACCACCTGGTCATGTGACACACGTGGGGCGCATCTCGGTTCAGACTGGCCACTGGCGACCATGCTGAACAGCACAGGTCAACGGTGGCGCTGCTTTCTCCCACGTGGGCGCAGGCACACACTCATGCAGAGGGAAAGGGTGCTTCTCAGGACGGTGGGGAGCAGGTTTGTGTGTTTTCTCTACTTTTCCATATTCTAAACTTTCTACAATGAGTATAAACTACTTTAAAAAACTCTAAAGTAAAAAATATTTGTAGGAAGCTCCCTCAAATCAACTCACCTTGGCTTGCTTTGTTTGGAGTTGCTATGTAAAGAATCCCGAGAAGAAAATTAATAAGCTCAGGTATAAACCTCTGGGATAAAGCCACATACTCCAGGAACAGGCAGCACACGAACAGACCCTTCACTGCGTCCTGGAGGGACAGGATGGGGCACTAGAAAGGAACACACGGTGGGGGGAGGTGGTCACTGTCCTGGGATGATGTCATGCCATGCTAGGCCGACTCCCAGGCTTCCCTGATGACCACGCACCCCACTGAGCTTCACGTGTACGGAGGGAACCCCCATACCTTACATCAGTGTTGAGAGATCAAGTGAGATGAAACAAGATAAACATTTTACTGATTTTTTAAAGATTTTACTGATTTTTTTTGTCCCCCTGAGACAGAGTTTTACTCTTATTGCCCAGGCTAGAGTGCAGTGGCACGATCTTGGCTCACTGCAACCTTGGCCTCTGCCTCCTGGGTTCAAGTGATTCTCCTGTCTCAGCTACCCAGTAGCTGGGATTACAGGTGCATGCCACCACGCCCAGCTAATGTTTGTATTTTAGTAGAGACGGGGTTTCACCATGTTGGTCAGGCTGGTCTTGAACTCTTGACCTCAGGTGATCTGCCTGCCTTAGCCTCCCAAAGTGCTGAGATTACAGGCGTGAGCCGCCATGCCCCACCAGAGCTTTACTGATTATAAAGTTCCTTCCACTCACATAATTAGCGCGTGATTACTGCGGTAAGCATGCACCAATCACACGCCTAATAAAGGAACAGCTTGAACTTTTAAAGCCAAAAAGGGAACAAAAGCCCTTATCATCACACCTGATAACTTCACCACTAACTTGAAAGGTTGTTTCTGGGGTCACACGCTCTGTAACCGTGAGGTGCCAAACCAGACCCACCCGTTCCCACCCACATCTGGGGCTGCTTGAGCTGGGGCTTTTAGACGGGGCTCTTATGTCTAACCCAGTGCTCAGCCTCTGTGGCCCTCCACAGCCACACTCAAGTTCAATGAGGCCACGAGGAGCTGTGGCTCTGGCTGCCTGTAGTGCCACAGGCCAGGCCCTGCTGCACATGGAGAGGACGCACCTTGGTGAGCAGCTGACTCAGGCACACGAGGGCAGGGGTCACCACCGGGTGCCAGAAGTCGGAAGTTGGAAACAGCAGCCCAGTGATTTTCAAATAAATGAGCTGGAAAGAAAGTTACCACACAGGTTAAAGGGAAACGAAGCCTATCCAGATGCCCTTCCCGCAAACACTCCGGAGCCAAAAGCAGCCTCTGGGGAAGACGGGGTGCACAGCTCTGGCCTCCATGTCACAGAACAAGTGTCCGACCACCATGGGTCCAACAGCTAACTGTACAGTGAGGACACGCGCTGAGGCCCACGAAGGCTTCGCCAAAGCTGTCCACGATGGTGACAGGCGCAGGCTCAGATGTTTTGGGAAGTTGGTGAAAATCATTAACCTAAGTCCTACATTTTTAAGCTTCTGCTAACCACTGTGAATCCACTTCAACACAAACACCAGGCAGTGAATAAAGAGCATTTCTGAGCAAGTATTTCTTTAAAGTTACTGAAGCTGAAAATACAGCATGAGGCTTTTCTAAAATTGTTAAAAATCTCAGAGCGTTCAAATCTCTCTCGACCTGTGAATAAACATAGGAACCGAGGCCAGTTAAAACCAGCCCACAGGCTTGGGCCCTTAAGAAAACACCGTGGTTCTCTTTGGCTTCCGACGTTTTTGTACCGGACCAAAACCGCACCACTCGCGTGGAATCAAACCACAATCTCCTTGTACGACCCCCACGTCCGTCGACGGCCAGTGGAGGAGCCGCCCTCCCCTCCCAGGCTCGCTGCACTGCAGTTCTCGCTCCAGATCGCCCTGGAAGCGCAGGGCACAGCCAAGAGCGCCATGCCCGCCGTCAGCCTCCTGTGACGCCAAAGAGAACTCCTGTGGCCGTGGCAGTGCCTAGACCAAACCGTGCTCACCACGTCCAGCCCTGGCAATGGCGTCCGGCCTTTGGCCTCAATCATTTCTTCCATTTCATGCATGGCATCTCGGAGAACGAATTTCACAGCCTCACTTGCAGATGCAGGAAACATCTGGCAAAGATGATATAAGTGCCTGTTAAGCAGAAATAGAAGTCAGCAGAGAATGACTTCAGACAACAAAAACACAGAAAAACCCTGAAAGCCATTTTCCTATGAAGTCACCTGTTGACTGAGCAAGTTAGAACTGGACGAACCCACTTTTTCTAACAGCATTCTTTTTTTCTTTTTTGTTTTCCTTAAAGATGGGGTTTCACCATGATGGCCAGGCTGGTCTTGAACTCCTGACCTCAGGTGATCCACCCACCTCGGCCTCCCAAAGTGCTAGGATTACAGGCGTGAGCCACCGCGCCCGGCCGACAGCATTCTTAATAGTCTACACTTATTTTTGCCATTTCCTAAAAACCCGGCCATAACACAATGGACTGGAGGTAGAGGGAGAAACAGCTGGATCTGTGGTTAACGACACTACTGGGGGTACCGTCCTGTGTGGCAGCGGCAGCTGGCAGCTCCAGAGCACTTTCCACATGAACTCATTGGTTCCTCACGGCAGCAACTTCTTGGACAGTATCTCCACGTACACAGATGACGTGGAACGCTCAGCGTGGCAGAGGGCAGGAAGCTGGCGCGCGCGCTCACGGATCCAATGCCAACAACATGCCTCTTGACTGAGAACTCTGCCCCTCTGCCATTCTTCCAGCCACCAGCCCCTGGGGCCAGGAGTCACCAAGTGGGTCACAGGCCTACAGTGCAGTGAGGGCAGGAGCTCGCCCTGGCGGTCCCCAGGCAGGCGAGAGGGACACACTCCCTAGCACACAGAGCCAGTCTCACTGCGTTCCACTGAGGGGTGAGGGGGCGGGGTGTCTACCAGACTTTCCAAATCCCTCTCGACCACCCAGAGCTCGAAACTTACAATGAGCCACCCCATCCCAGCCACAAACCTGAAGGAGTTCACTTGTTTCAAAGTCAACTTGTTTGGGGTTAAACGTCAGTCCCAGCTCTGCAGCAGCCAGAGCAGCACGTGTGAGAAGCGGGCTTGCGCCGTGAGGCTCACAAGCCCTGGGTGACCACCCGCCCACCTGGCGTGCTCACGCCACCAGAAACTTGCCTTGGTAACCCTGGAATGTATTTTCATGACTCTAAACAGGAGAAAAATTGTTCTGCTCAGCCCCACATCCCAGGTAACACACCATTTTTACTTACACAACCAACTTATCAATTACTCTGAGGTCTGGTGGGTCATTTGTAGCCAGATCACCAACGTATTCCAAAAGAAAGCCAAACAGTTTCTGCAGGAACATGAATTGGGAGACAAAGCTCAGTGTTCAGCACCAAGAACAAAGCCACAGGCATAACAGCTTCCAGATCACCTACACTCTGGTGACAACCAGGTGGCGCAAGGAGCCCAGGGCTACCGACGCGAGCAGCCTTCTAACATGCAAGCCAAGACACTGCTAGAACCTGCTGAGCCCTAGGAGTAGAGGGGAAGGCTAAGGACCAGGTGCACGCTTCCACAGAACAGCAGACAACACATCACCAGGAATAGAAAACCAGGAGCGCCCTCTTCACAGGGAAGAGAAAAAGGCACATGGCTGAGTGCGGTGGCTCACGCCTGTGATCCCAGCACTTTGGGAGGCTGAGGTGGATGGATCACTTGAGGTCAGGAGTTCATGACCAGCTTGGCCAACATGGCAAAACCCCGTCTCTACTAAAAATTAGCTGGGCGTTGCGGCGGGCGCCTGTAATCCCAGCTACTCGGGAGGCTGAGGCAGGAGAATTGCTTGAACCCAGGAGGTGGAGGTTGCAGTGAGCCGAGATCACACTACCATACTCCAGCCTGGGTAACAAGAGCAAAACTCCATCTCAAAAAAAAAAAAAGAAAAGAAAAAGAAAAAGGCACAAGGACAGCCACCTATTATTTGACACACAGTCTGGCTCTGCCACTTGCTGGCCGTGTGAATCTAGTTTCCTCCCCTGTGAGATGAAGGTGAAGGTCCCTGTGTCCGCCTCTGGCAGGGCCTGGCACGAGGCCTAGAGAGGGGCCAAAGCCAAGGGAGGCCTCTGCCCAGACCATACCAAGTGCTCCCAGCCACCATCATAGGTAACCAGGCGACAGGCCGGCCCACGTGGCTGAGGCACACCCAGCCGCTGCACACTTCACAAGGGGCTATGCCGACACTCTCAGCGCTCCACACACACTCAGTCCACGTACTTCCAATTTTGCTTTGTTTCCTTCTGCGAGACTCGGGTGGGTGCACTTCTGAATTCTCTCCACCACCAAAAGCTGCTCTTCCAACGATCTTCCTAATAATAGAGCTCTCAGCTCCTCATAGGATTCAGGAGCTATTAAACACACAAAACATACTGCGTAGTTAACATTCAGTTATTTATCTATTGTTTGAGACAGAGTCTCGCTCTGTTGCCCAGGCTGGAGTGCAGTGGTGCAATCTCAGCCCACTGAAACTTCCACCACCCAGGTTCAAGCAATTCTCCTGCCCCAGCCTCCCGAGTAGCTGGGATTACAGGTGCTCACCATCACGCCCAGCTATTTTTGTATTTTTAGTACAGACAAGGCTTCATCATATTGACCAGGCTGGTCTCGAGCCCCTGACCTCAGTCTGCCCGCCTCGGCCTCCCAAAGTGCTGGGATTACAGGCGCGAGCCACTGCGCCCGGCCCACATTTAGCATTTAAAATGAAAATTACTTCATGTCTACTAACAGAGAGGTAATTTTAGGTAACTGTTCTACTTCACAATCACCACAAACCCCCCGCTTTTGTTCTGGTACATCTGGAGGGGTCTCAGACGTTTCTGCCCTGGGCTGTCAGGAGTGGTCATGTACCTGGGAACAGGCTAAGAAGGAAATGACCTCCCCCCGTTCCTTGACAGGAATTTACTAAAACACCCAGTTCCAGAGCATCTCCGGGGCAGGGTGCTGGGTTTAGTGCCCAGACCACTTCAGAATGACCTGGAAGGAGCCACTGTGAGCCAAGCAGGGTCAGCTCCTGAGACTCCTGCCACCAGAGGGCACATCAGGGAGGCCAGCCTCACCACTAGCTTCTCCTCTGCAAGCGTCCTGCAGGCACAGGACAATTCAGCATTGCTTACTAGAACCCGACCATTTTTATTCTTTTTGAGACAGGGCCTTGCTCTGTCACCCAGGCTGGAGTGCAGTGGTGTAATCTCAGCTCCCTGAAACCTCTGCCTCCCAGGTTCAAGTGATCCTCCCACCTCAGCCTCCTGAGTAGTTAGAACACAGGCACAAGCCACTGCACCAGGCTTATTTTTTACATTTTTGGTAAAGATGAGAGTTCGTCATGTTGCCCAGGCTGGTATCAAACTCCAGGGCTCAAGTGATCCGCCCGCCTTGACCTCCCAAAGCACTGGGATTACAGGAGTGAGCCACGCACCTGGCCTGGACGATCTTTCTCCACATACCAGACAAAACAACACTGTATATCCCACCCAAAACGTTACGTGGCCAAACAGGAGGCCCGGTGGGAGCACGGAGGCCTTCTCACAGAGGCCCGCCTGCCTCACAGGCCCGCCCTCCGGTCCCCACAAAACGCTGGCCCTACACTAAGAGGGAGGGAAGGTACCGCTCCAGAGAGGTGCGTCTAGCTCACCTGGAGCCAGCCCACAGAGCCACGGCCACAAACCAAGATGACCCCTCGCTCCAAGACCTGGATCAGCAGACACGGGGCGGAGCCACATGCTCCCAAGTGCATCCTTGACCACCACCCCACAAACGCAACCCCTGGGAGAGAGACAAACACGCACAGCTACGGCCAGGTGGTGAAAGTTATCCCAGAACCGAGGGAACCCGCGCTCGCCCACCTGCAAACGTGTAGGGCAGCTCGTGTCCGGCAGCTTTGCCAGCTCCTTCCTCGCCGCCCAGCGGCGCTTTCCCAGGAGTCTGCCGCTGCTCTTTCGCCGGCTCCTGCTTTTCCGTCTCGCTCTCTGCGTCGGACTCCAGGTCCGCATGGCTGTCTGGGCTGTCGCTCTCCTCTGTGTCCTCCCTGCCTGAACTGTCACCCTCTTCCTCGTTGCTCTCAGTGTCACTGGCTTCCTTGCTTTGCTCTTCCTGGACATCTTCCTCGACATTCATTGTTCCATCCTAGAAAGAGCGTGGAAACCACAGGGTATCAGGAGAGGCAGAGGCAACTGCTGAACCATCTCAACTACATGGAGACAGCGCACGCATCAGTGCTTCCTACGGGGTTACACACAAACCTGTGTGCTCCATTTGCCCCCTGGCACCAGGCCTCCTGCCCACCCCCCCTTCTAGGCTATTTGAGCCATGGAAGCTCCCAGAGAACCCTGCTGCAGGATACTGGGCCAGGTTCAGGTCTTGCCTGGGAGCAGCACGGGGTAGGGAAGCGGACACTGTACAGTGGCCGTGGCTTCAGCGCTGGGAGTGCCTCCAGCACCCACCACTGGTTTGGGGAGGCTGCCCTCCTGCTCCTCCAGGTAACCTCATGGTTTTATCAGCATCCACTGTCCTCTGCGGATCTCTTCTGCCTGAAACCCGTCCTGCCTATTGTTCTTCCCTGGACCCTGACTGATACACTCTTAAAACGAGAAAAGGGTATCGATTTATGAAGTTTGTGAATTAAAAACTACACCAGTCACAGAAACTCAATTATGCCACTCAAAGAAAATTTACAACTCTAGCCTTGAGTTAGCTTCCTCGATAGTATGCTGAGGTCATGCAGACAGAATCACGCAGTTATAAACAAAAGTAGTTGATGTTAACCAAGTAATTGGTTTTATCGGCGTTCCTTTGAGAGACAGAGCGTGGCCATGAGTGCACACACTATTGCTAAAGTCTTCTCTCTAAAGGTTTGATATCTGATATGCCATAATCACCCAGATAAAGAACTTTAGAGAAACTGGTTAGAAAGATTTAAAATTCCCAACGGTAATAAATCCCTAAAAAGAATACCAAAAAATGTTTATACATTTAAAAAAAGAGAAAGGAAACAAAGCTAAACACCTTACTTTGTAAGAAAGCAAACGTCTGTCATCTTTGTCTAGTACGAAGCCATCACTGAGACCATCCGCTGACATATGTTTTGGTTTCTTAATATCTTCATCCTCATCCTTTCCGAGCATCCTTCGGAGTCTTTCAGCCTGAGCAGGAAGGAATGACAAGTCGCAGAGTGCACTCCTCCAGCACTTGGTGAGGAGGCGTGGTCTGCCCTGGGCAGCGAAGGGGGGCCTGCTTTCTGCCTGCAGTCTTCAATCAGGCAGGCAAACACTTGCTAAGCAGTACATTCCTCATTTAACAAATCAACTGTGCAAACTTTGTGGCCAATGCTCTCCAGTCACAAGGCAAGCCTCTTATTCTGAGGTCTTCATAGCCCAGTTCTGCCGGCCAGCCCCAGCTAGGAGTCATCACACCCTGCACCAAGAGAAGAGAAGCCAGGACGCCAAAAGCAAGCGGCTCCAGGGCCTCCGCTATTCAGCGACACACAGGACATGGGAGAGGCTGTGATGGGAGGATCAGCTAAGCTCAGGAGTTTGAGAACAGCCTAGGCAACATAGGGAGATGCTCAGCTATACAAATAACTTTTTTAAATTAGCTGGGGCTGGACGCAGTAATCCCAGCACTTTGGGAGGCCGAGGTAAGTGGATCACCTGAGACCCGGAGTTTGAGACTGGCCTGGCCAACATGGCAAAACCCTGTCTCTATGAAAAATAAAAAATTAGCTGGGCACGGTTGCAGAAAAAAAAAAAAAAAAAAAACAAATGAAAAAACTCAGCCAGCTGTGGAAGAATGTGTCTTTACTTCGTTTTTAATGTAATAGATTTTTAAAAACTGCATTAAAAAAAGAAGCTTACAAGATAATATACTCATTTCATTGTTAGTAGATATTTTGGGATAGAATAATTATTAAGGAATGTCCATTTTTAGCTGGGCACGGTGGTTCATGCCTGTGATCTCAGCACTTTGGGAGGCCAAGGTAGGCGGATCACTTCTGGTCAGGAGTTCAAGACCAGCCTAGCCAACATAGCCAAACCTCTTCACTACTAAAAATACAAAAATTAGCTGGGCATGGTGGGGAGAGCTGTAATCCCCAGTACTTAGGAGGCTGAGGCGGGAGACCGGCTTGAACCCAGGAGGCAGAGGTTGCAGTGAGCCAAGATTGTGCCACTGCACTCCAGCCCAGGTGACAAGAGTTAAAACTCCATCTCAAAAAAAAAAATGTCAATTTTTAATTTGGTGTACTTGGGTATTATTTGCATTTTATTTGATGTTTTTGCTTTTATAATCAGAAATAAAAGGTATTTATGAATAAATACAAACTTTAAATAGACTAAAAGATTCCACTGATCAGACTATTCTCATCCCATCCTGCAGAATGAAGCCGAGGGGCTGTGGATGGCCAGCAGCACAGCGCACCCCACCTCCAGCTTCCTGAGGCGCTCCTGCTCTTCCTTCGCCAGCTCTGCCTCCGTCTTCATCCTGCTGGAGGGCTGTGCCTTCATTTCAAAGCCGAGCTCGCGAACCATCATGTCATACGCATCGGGCTAAGGTAGAAAGAAGGAACTTTTCATTTTTAAAATATATGTATTTCTTATTTTACAAAAAGAGAAGACCTAGTTTCCTGGCACATCCTAGTAACGGTTGGACAGTGTAACTGAAGCAGCTAAGGCACGCCTACATCTCTCCTTCTAGAGAGAAAACTCTTCTACTCAGCCTTGAGGATTGAGAAATCAGTGGACACTTTGGTCACAAATAACTTTATCCCTAGAAAAATTCTTCTCAGAATACATCTGCTTTAACAGAAACAGGCCAGGCACAGTGGCTCACGCCTGTAATCCCAGCACTTTGGGAGGCCGAGGTGGGCGGATCACCTGAGGTCAGGAGTTTGGGACCAGCCTGGCCAACATGGTGAAGCCCTATCTTTACTAAAAATACAAAAATGAGCCAAGCGTGGTGATGCGTGCCTGTAAGCCCAACTACTCGGGAGGCTGAGGCAGGAGACTCACCTGAAAACGGGAGGTGGAGGTTGTGATGGGCTGAGATGGCGCCACCACACTCCAGCCTGGGTGACAGAGTAAGACCCGGTCTCAAAAAGCAGCAACAAAGAAAACATACTACCTATGTAGGCATTACGCCCTAAACATGGGAAATTAAGTAAAGTAACAGTAATAGCAAGGGTGGCTCACAAAGATGTCCAGATGCCCACATGCCACTAAGCTGGTGAAATCTCAATTTCTCTGAGAACCCACTTACTTACACAAACGCAGCATTCTGCAACAGTTTAGACTACAAAGAATGCAGTAGGAAACAAAAGCTGTTTAGAGGGAAAAAGTCAATGCACATTAAATGTACGCGTCACAGGGAAGTTCAGACTGACGTATTCACCCTGAAGTACTTCTTCCATCCAGAAACACCACTTTCTTGAGTTTAATGCACCTGGAATAGGGACTGAAGTAACTGAGTCTACTTGCATCCCAAGATTCCACATATCAGGTCACTCAGTTTCAATGCTCAACAGAAACCTGTCCTACAGCAAACAGCCAGAAGCAGCTCCAGGCCCGGCCCTTCCCCGCAGAAAGTCAGCTCAGCACAGCTGAGCAAGTTAAGTGTTTGTTTCCATCTCGGCTCCCACCTTGGGTTTCTCCTTTTTATCTCTGTTCTCTGACTTCGGAGTTTTGTGAGACAGGAGAGTCTGAATTTCTTTCCAGTCTTGGTCTAGCTTCTCTGTGAGCTCAAGGGCATCTTCCCGCTGAGCTTGTCTCTCCCTCTGGGGAAAACATAACAGACACACAGCACACTGCGTTACTACGGGACTTCAACCCAGAGGCCCAGTGTCAATGCTGAGGACACACACAATGGCCACTCGGTCAGCACCAAGTGTTTCAACAGGAAAATGAGGCCAGGAGAAATTAGCATTTTAAATGCAAAGCTACAAAATCTCATCTGACAAATAATTTCCTGCCATGAACCATTCATGTAGATGCTCTGAACAGTTCACTGCAAGTGAATAAAAAAGTGAGTTTTTGGGAACATGTCAGATACTAAAACCAGCAACAAAAAAACCCATCCGTGCCAGGTGTGGTGGCTTACCCTGCGCTTTAGAAGGCCCAGGTGGGAGAACTGCTGAGGCCAGCAGTCTGAGACCAGCCTGGTGGACACAGAAAGACCTCATCTCTACAAAAACTAAAAACATACTTTGCTGGGCATGGTGGTGCACACTAGCTGCTTGGCGAGCTGAGGTGGGAGGATCACTTGATCCTTGAGCCCAGCAGTTTGAGGCCACAGTGAGCTTTGATCGCGCCACTGCACTCCAGCCTGGACAACACAGACCGCGCCTCAAAATAAAACAAAAACACACCACAAAAAGGCAAAAGAACCAAAACTTGTCAGAGGTACATGCCTGATGTGATTTAAAAAATTTCTATTCATGGCTTGGCGTGGTGGCACACGCCTGTAATCCCAGCATTTTGGGAGGCCGAGGCAGGCAGATCACAAGGTCAAAAGATTGAGACTATCCTGGCCAACATGGTGAAACCCTGTCTCTACTAAAAATACAAAACTTAGCTGGGTGTGGTGATGTGCACCTGTAGTTCCAGCTACTCGGGAGGCTGAGGCAGGAGAACTGCTTGAACCCCGGAGCTGGAGGCTGCAGTGAGCCGAGATTGTGCCACTGCACTCCAGCCTGGTGACAGAGCAAGACTCTGTCTCAAAAAAAAAAATCTGTTCACAATAAATGCTGTTATTAAACTCATATAAAATACTAAACACAGCCTAAAAATGTACAGGGAAAAAAGTTCACACACATTTTGGTGAGCCTGTCTTTCCGTGGAGACGATGGTCAAGGACATTCACTAACCCACCTTCTCTTGTTTTGACCTGGCAATGAGCTCTTCAATCAGCTCTTTCCGGGACTTCGGTTTCTCCTGCTCCTCGCCCTCCTGTGGAGTCTTCTTGTGAAGGAGCTCACCGCCTCCTCCAAAGTGAGCAGCAGTCAGCTCAGCTGGGGGCGAAAGGCAGAAACCCCACAGTGAAGCCCGGCCCTGGCATGGGAAGCGTTTCCTGTAGCACTCTGTCGGCGCTTCCCCCAGAGCAGTCTGGAGATTTCCACATTTGAGAAAAAATGCTCACGCTACCGCTGGCCCGAGACCGCAGTCACAATGGCACTTGAGGGATACCCAAGGAGAGCCACTCTGAGCAAACCCAGACCCGTTAACTTCCCGACTGGCTGTAACCCAAGTGGCTGGAAACACCGAGCACCTATTTTTGGTTGTGCTGGTTCTAGTGAAGACTGGCAAGCCCAAAACAAGCTGGGCCCAGGGTCTCGGTGGGGAGTGTTGCCCAGGACCGGCGGCACAGCCTGTGTCCCTCCCACCTCCTCGGGCAGGGCCGGAGACTCGAGAGCCCTGAGCTAAGGGCAGGAGCAGGAGTCACCTAGCAGGCCACCCATCTTCAGCACGCCCTACCCACTAGGGCAGAAGAGGAATTCAACATTGTAGGAAACATCCAATGTCAAGTAAAAGAAACCTTTAAAAACCCAATTTCTCAAATGACAACAGAGGCTCAGATGGAAAATGATTTACTTAAAGGCCGTTGTTGTAACAGAAACCAATGTTTACATGGCTTCTCCAGCCTGGGGCTCCAGCATGCCAGCAGCTCTCTGGCCAGCAGGGAGAGCTCCCAACCTCCACTCCCTTCTCAAGCCCTTCTCCTTTCTCTTCACCCCTCTGTGACTCTCTGAAATGCAGTCTTCCTCTCACTACCAGCAGCGCTCAACACATTCATCACTCACTCACCCTAGAAAGGCTTTCTCTCCTTAGCCCCGCCCCGCCGCCAGGGCCTCACTGTCTCCTCTTCTCCAACTCTGAAGGCCACAGTTCATGCCCTCTCTATCTGCTCTCGCTCTCTTGGCGGCCCATTCAGCAGTCTCTCTGCTGACAGCACGCACCCTGTCTCCGGCCTGCACGCTCCCTCAACTCCAGACCGCACCTGCAGCATTGCTCCGGGGATCCCAAACCCGTCTGTCCCACCGTCTTCTCACCTCAGCAAACGGCAGGTCCATCGTCCCAGATCCCCAGGCCACACCGCCGTGGAGCTGCCCTTGAGGCCTGCCTCCCACACCCATGACCGATCTGCTGGGAAATCCCGGGCCTTGTCCTATCACAACACTATGTAATTCCTTGGCTCCAACACCTCGACTCCTTTTCTCAAGGAAAAGCCAAAGTCTTGGCCAGGCATGGCAGTGCACACCTGCAGTCCCAGCTACTCTGGAGGCTGAGATGCGAGGACTGCTTGAGCCCAGGAATCCAAGGCCGCAGTGAGCCGTGGTCAAGCCACCGCACCCCAGTGAGGCTGCACAAGACTCCACAACGTCATGTGCCACCCTTTCCTGGTTTTTCCTCCACAGCACTTCCACCTTTGATCAGACAGCATAATTTGGTGGCATATTTGTTTCACGTTTGGGTCTCGCCATAAAATGTGAGCGGAAAGAGGGCACAGCTTTTTGTTCTGACACTACCATTTCTCTAGAACCGAGAACAGTACCTGGCACATAAACCAGTATTGGTAAGCAAACGAATGAATGAGTCCTGATTTCCAGAAATGAATGACTTTCTTTCTGGTAAACTCAGCATATCAGAAAACACTACTTTCAGTATTCTAGTAATCTAAGGTTGATCACAATATTTTCCTTTTTTTTTTTAAATCTTTTATTTTAGGTTTGGGGGAACATGTGAAGGTTACACAGGTAAATTTGTGTCAAGAAGGTTTGTTGGACAGATTATTTCATTACCCAGGTACTAAGCCCGGTACCCAACAGTGATCATTTCTGCTCCTCTCCCTTCCTCTCAAGCAGATCCTACATCTGCTGTTTACTTCTTTGTACTCAAGAGTTCTCCTCATTTAGCTCCCACTTATAAGTGAGAAAGTGCGGTATTTGGTTTTCTGTTCCTGCTTTACTTTGCTAAGGACAATGGTTGCCCTCCAGTTCCACCCACATTTCCATAAGACATGATCTCGTTCTTTTTTACGGCTGCACAGTATTCCATGGTGTATATGCACCATTACAGTATTTTCCGAAAAGAAAGATTTGCAAAATACCAACTAATAAGCTTGTATTAATTATGTAAAAGATTCAGAAAAGGATTATTGAAAAAAAGAAGTGCATCTTTCCTTAATGAGCTTGTATTAGGATTTCTATTTACTTTGAAGTCCAAACACAGTGTATTTCATAGTAGGTGAAACGTCTGTATTCACAGCGTGAAACAGCACACAGCATCTACAGTTTAGGAGTCAGGCCACCCGGCATTTGAAGCCCAACTCCCGGCGGCTATGAGGCATGAGCCAGCACCACCAACTCCTGTCCTCAGCGTCAGTTTCCGCAGCTGTAAAGTGGGTAACATCCAGCTCACAGGGTGGATTTTAAGATGAAATTCTTCTAATCTAAGCGAACATACCAAGTGACAGTTGAACAAAGAAGCCTTATAAAGAGGGTTCAAGACAGTCAGCCCAAACTGAATCAGGACAGAGGCCTTATAAAGAGGGTTCAACACAGTCAGCCCGAACTCAATCACGGCAGAAGCCTTATAAAGAGGGTTCAAGACAGTCAGCCCGAACTCAATCACGACAGAGGCCTTATAAAAGAGGGGTCAAGACAGTCAGCCCGAACTCAATCACGACAGAGGCCTTATAAAGAGGGTTCAAGACAGTCAGCCCGAACTCAATCACGGCAGAAGCCTTATAAAAGAGGGTTCAAGACAGACAGCATTAACTGAAACAGGACAGTGGCCTTATAAAGTGGGTTCAAGACCGTCAGCCCGAACTCAATCACGACAGAGGCCTAACAAAGAGGGTTCAAGACAGTCAGCACGAACTGAATCACGGCAGAGGCCCGAACTGAATCACGGCAGAGGCCTTATAAAGAGGGTCAAGACAGTCAGCCCAAACTGAATCACGACAGAGGCCTTATAAAGAGGGTTCAAGACAGTCAGCACGAACTGAATCAGGACAGAGGCTTTATAAAGAGGGTTCAAGACAGTCAGCACGAACTCAATCACGGCAGAGGCCTTATAAAGAGGGTTCAAGACAGTCAGCACGAACTGAATCAGGACAGAGGCTTTACAAAGAGGGTTCAAGACAGTCAGCACGAACTCAATCACGGCAGAGGCCTTATAAAGAGGGTTCAAGACAGTCAGCCCGAACTGAATCAGGACAGAGGCCTTATAAAGAGGGTTCAAGACAGTCAGCATGAACTGAATCAGGACAGAGGCCTTATAAAGAGGGTTCAAGACAGTCAGCCCGAACTCAATCAGGACAGAGGCCTTATAAAGAGGGTTCAAGACAGTCAGCCCGAACTGAATCAGGACAGAGGCCTTATAAAGAGGGTTCAAGACAGTCAGCCCGAACTCAATCACGACAGAGGCCTTATAAAGAGGGTTCAAGACAGTCAGCCCGAACTCAATCACGACAGAGGCCTTATAAAGAGGGTTCAAGACAGTCAGCCCAAACTGAATCAGGACAGAGGCCTTATAAAGAGGGTTCAAGACAGTCAGCCCAAACTGAATCACGACAGAGGCCTTATAAAGAGGGTTCAAGACAGTCAGCCCGAACTCAATCAGGACAGAGGCCTTATAAAGAGGG